>PVKE010005492.1:0-58739 GCA_004027555.1 Craseonycteris thonglongyai
TTTTTTTTTTTTTTTTTTTTTTTTGTACCTTACTGACCTCGAAGGATCTTTAGGGCTTTCCTGTGGGAGTCTTGTTCTTAGCAGGAATGACTAGCTAAAAGTTCAGGAGGTAGTTCACCCAGAAGATAGAGATGTGGAGCAGGGTTGGCAGTGGTCATTGTTACTATGGGTGAAGTAAAAGGAACAGGAGACTGTATCCTGGTAGAATACAGATTAAGTAGAAATGAACACTGGCGATAGAACACTGAAGAATATTAGGACTTAACCCACAGCAGGAGAAACAAAGGCCATGAAGGAGGCTGAGAAACAAAAGGCAGTGATCATATGAGGAGGGTATCCAATGAATCCTAGAGGTCTCCCTGCTGCAGGTAACTGTCTAGGACTAAATAGAGACTGGAAGCGTCGGCAAGGAAGGGCACTTCGAGCTGGGAAATGGAAAATATGCAAACTAAGCGTTGCACCTTCTTGACTGAATCTGACAGAAAGGAATTTGAAATCATCAGAAAAAGGATTGGAGAAAGTTGATGAATTGAGATTGAGTAGAGGTCTTTGACTGTCAGTTTAAAGCAGTGGTTTTCAACAGGGCGTGACTTTTTTTGCTTCTCAGGGGACATCTGACAATATCTGGGGACTTTTTTTTTCTTGGTTGTCACAACTCCAGAAAGGGTATGCTACTGGCCTCTAGTGGGTGGAGGGTAAAAATTCTACTACATATCCCACAATGCATAGGACAGCCCCCCTCCCCTCCCCTCCCCTTCCCCCCACACACATCAAAAAGTTACTCCTCAATTATGTTGGAGAAAAAATCATGACAGGCGGGCTCAGGGTGTCGTCAGCCATCGCAGTGAAATAACGGAGGCAGGGACCTTCCAGCTGGGGAGCCGTGGGAATTAGAAGTGATGGTAAGTACTGTACTAGAATTTGAAGTATAGGAGTAGACTGTCTGACTGGGGCTGTACATACAGAAGATTTTAAAGGGCAAACCCTTTAGTACTACTTACAATTAATGAAAGGATAAGAGGAACCAACATCACCCTCACGTAACTTGCTCTACTTTGCCCTGATAGAGTAAAATTGGAGTGTGAGGAAAATTCAGAAACTCTAGATGAGGAAACTCAAAGCAACCTAAGGTAGAACTAGAAGTAGAATCCAGGTCTCCCAATTGGAGAAACTCAGTACACAGTGTTGCAGAGTAGAAAGAAATCTCTGTAGCTCCTTAGTCAATTTTCGGTTGTATTGACCGGCTGCTCTGTTTTCACACAACAGCGTGACCAGGTGAAGTCTTTGTGAGTAGTGTTGGGTATCTGGGTTCTAGAGATCTACCACGCTTGGGCAGTGCTTCACTACAAATCAGCTCAGATGTAAACTAATACAAGAAAAGCTATAGAAGGTCTAGCTTGGGAATGGCAAATGTGCCTTATATGTCCTCATTCCTTCTTCCCTGGCACATAGAAGACACACTACTCCGTCCTGGCGCTGTTTTGCACTGAACTTCAGAACTCCTGTCAATGGAAGGTTTGGGGCAGCCACCACCAGCTGACAGAGCTGGTAGAGGATAAACACCCCCTTAACTACCCTAGCATTTCCTCCATCTCATCTTGCATGTAGCTACAGATGAAAAATCCAGCTAGGGATGGATTTCTATCCAACACGTACCTTGCAGTGAGCACTCCTTTTTTCTGATGCCCACCCATGTGGATTTGTCTTAAATGGAAAACTCTGAATTTATTTTATGAAGTATTTCCATTGGGCATTGTTATTGACAATCTATGGGGATGCTATCTACTTAAACATGGAAGGTTCATTTATATATATATATATATATATATATATATACATATATATATATATATATATATATATATTTTTTTTTTTAACTGAACTGGGGGCCTCATCGCGTTTGGGAAGCACACCCCAGTTCAGCATGTGGGTCTGCCTAGGCCGGAGCCGGGATTCGATCCTCGGTCCTCGGGGCTTCAAAGCAAGTGCTTAACCTGCTGAGCCATCCTGGCTTTCCCGGAAGGTTCATTTTTAAATCCCATGCATAACACTTGATCCAGTATGGGAGGAAACTTGTTATTTGCTAGACACAATTCTTTTTATTATGATTAAATATGGTCCCTATAGAAAAAGCTAATGCTACTTTGTCTTTTTTTATTTTTTTAAGATTTATGTTGTTTTTGAGAGAGAGAGAGAGAGAGAGAGAGAGAGAGAGAGAGAGGGAGAGAGAGAGAGACAAAGAGACAGAGATACAGACAGAGAGACAGACAAAGAGACAGAGAGACAGACAAAGACAGAGAGAGAAGGGGGAGGGCCCAGAGCAGTCTACAGTTGTCCGTCATTAGTTTTTCAACATAGTTTCGTTCCACACAGGTGGGCGCAGAGCTGCGCTGGGTGGGAACTGAGCTAGGGGCCTCCTGCATGGGAGGCATGCCCTCGCAAGCTGGGGGCTGACCAGGGGCCTCCCACATGGAAGCTCGCCCCACCAGGAACCAAACTGCTCTCCCCATACACACATAGGAAGCACACCCCAGTTCAGCACATGGGCCTGCAAGGACTGGGATTCAATCCTTAGATTCCGGCCACAAAGTGAGTGCTTAACCCACTGAGCCATCCCAGCATCCTCTGCTAATGCTACTTTAACAATAGCTTGACTATATTCTAAAGGGTCACTTTACCACTGATAAAAATAATTCATTTATAGTGTGTCTAATATCACAACATAGAACCTATAACCCCTTGCTGCTTTAAAATGAGGATGCTTTCAAATGGAGTAACCAAGGTAATCGGTGGCCTCTGGTCCTTAAGGTTATAGTATTAATGTCAGACTCAAACAGAGTTATGTGGCTAGAAGATGAAGTGTGGGATCCTGGTGGGAACGTCCGAGTCAGCAAGGTGTTATAATAACTCCGATCACAGCTTCAGTAAGCAAGCCACCACAGTGATAAATAAGCTCCCACAATTGCTAGGAGTTATAAAAACTCTCAGAATTTTCACAGTGAATGAATAGGAATGAGCAGCATTTCTTCCTCTCTTTTTCACTCTTTTTCACTTATCCTGTCGCTTGGATAAACGAGTCACGGGAATGTAGCTAAATGATTCAATGTTTTACCTTGATTTTTGTAGGTTTCCTGATTGACATACCCATGTGCTCTTTCCAAACTGAAATCTATTGTCAAAATGTGAATTACAAGACTTTGATTCCTTTTCTCTCTCTTAGTCTTTTCTGGAAGGTATGGAAGGGCAGGCCTAGCCAGGGGGCAACCAGCCAGGGCTCAGTGCTGCTACCTGTTCTATTCTTCTTTTCTTTTGTGACCCAAAGGGTCACTTATTCCCGTTATGGACCCAACGACCCATTACATTGCCCAAAGGAAGTTTTCTTTTCTCTGTTTGGGTCTTGTTCAAAGCTATATATTTAGGTTCGCCCTGTCAGTGAGCTGCTAAGCTTGAGCAATGCAGGGTCTGTATTTATAGACTTGAAAGTTTCTCTTTTTGGCTTTGTCTCCTGCACTTCAAGGAACTGATGCGATGCATTACCATGACAGCCTTCCTTGATGGTCGCATTAATAAAGTGACCTCTACCTTCATCACCCAGAACATGTCCAGGGTTGCCGAGGGAACGATGTTCCAAATTGTTCCCGTCCTTTTCAAAGAAACGTCAAAGAATGAATAACCTCCACCAAACAGGCTAATAACAAAGGCATGTGTGCAGCATTCAGCTCTGATTTAGGCATTTGAGCATGTGTGGCGGAAAGGTGAAGAGCTGGGATTATGACCCAGCTATTCAGCCTTGGCAGCTGTTTTACTAAGTTGAGAGATGGAAGATAGAAAACTGAACCTACAGCTCAGCTCCCGGGGTACGGAAGAAACTTTAGAGACGGTTGGCTAATGGCCTTTGTGGGGGAATTCTAGGTACAATAATTTCAGTATTCCTCATCTTTTCTCACTTATGTCTGGCTATGATTGGTGGTGTGGTACAGTAGGGAAAAAACTGACCAGGACTCCCAAACCCTGAGTTCTAGTTCTGACTAGCCATCACTTTGTTGTAAGGCCTTGGGCATGTCACGAAACCACTTAGTGACATCGATCTAGTCATCCATCCATCACCCAGCAGGCACCTTTTTAGACAATGTGCCGGCACATGGGATGGGCCAGATCGACAACATAGCTGCTCCTGTGGGCTGATGTTCTAGTGACAACTGTAAAGGGAAGGGAAGAGTTTGAAGTATTTGTAGAGTTCTCTTGAGCTTTCTGATTTGCATGAGTATCTTTCATGGAAAGCTTATCATCTTCAAAGGCAAAGAGTGAGTAATTCCTCCTTGTTTTGACCAAATATGTCATGATTGGATGTTTTGTCCAGTAGTCTGCATCCTGGTGATGATTCACGGGCGGGCTGTTTTCACTTGACTGGTTTTGCCTGTCCTTCTTCTGAGGTGCCCTGTGGAACAGGGATCGTTTATCTTTTCACCTGTACTAACAGCATGAGTGGGCTGACCAGGTGTCTCGTTTTTAATGGGACAGAAAACAACGGTACTGTCCCATTTCAAATGGTACGTGTGGGCAGCCCACTGACACCCTGAATTTAGCCCAATGAGAACAGGCTGCATGAAGGAGTCAGAAGAGAGTTATGTGAAGAACTTGTGACTTAAGTTTGGTCTCTGTGATTAATGTGGTGGGTGAACTTGGGGAAAATCACTGAACCTCTTTATGCATCTCTCCTCATTTCTAAAGTGAGGGTAATAACACTTGTGCTATCCACCCACCTCATTGTTGGCAGCCTTGAGGTAAATTAGGTGGAGGTGCTTTAAGAAATACAAAGTCCATTGGTGGTTACCTGAAGAAAGAAGAGGAGGGGGGAAGGGAGAGTGGGAGGGGAGGGGGGAGAGGGCACCAGCCTTATGGACACACTCAATAGTTTGGTGGTTACTTGAGGGGAGGGGAGGAGTGGGGAGGGAGAGTTGTGGGGGGAGGTGGGAGTGGACACCGGATATACGGTGATGGCAGGAGAGCTGATTCTGGGTGGTGAACACATAAGGTGAAGCATAGGTGATGTAATGTGGACTTGTACATCCGGAAACTATCTAATTGTTACCAATCAATGTCACCCCAATAAATTTAACAATAAAATTAAAAGAAAGAAACAAAACAAAACAAAACCCAAGTCCTGACCATTCTAGCCTAAAAAATTTATCATATATTTCAGCTATTTGAATACTGCAATAGGTCCAACACTCCAATAGTCTTCTTTCTGCATTAAAACATCTCCCAATTCTGAGGGCTGGTATGTACATCTTTTTCTATCCTTTTCTCTATTTAGTTATGTTTTACTAAAAATGTAACCCCAGTGCCTAGAACACTGCCTTGTGCTGGAGGCTGTGAATAAATACTCATTGAACATATACAAAAAAAATAAAAAAATAAAAAAGAGCAAAGAAATATAAAGTCCAACCTACATAGACTTTGTTAACGTTCAATGCTTTCCTCAATGCCCCCTAGGGCTAGAAACCCAGGTGGAAGAGGGAGGGGCTTATTCCTAGGTCCCTCAGCATAGTGAATGCATCCCTACCTATTCAATTCAAGGTACTTAGAATAACAAGGAAGCAAACATCCTCCCTCAAAGGCAGCATCTGGACGCATCGTCTGCAGACACGAGTCGTGAGCGCGCTGGGGTCAAGCCTGCAGCGCTTGAATATTTGTCTTCAGCTGCTGTGTACTCCACCGAGCCTTGCAAGGTCAGCTTGGACCAGCAGAGCCTGCTTTCCCCAAGGTGACTTGTGTACTCTCACTCAGCGTGCATTGTCCTGTGCCAAGTAGAGTACCTAGGTGTGTCTTCAGAATGGCAAGGGAGGGGCTGGCTGCAGGCCATCAACCTGTCCCCACTGCCCATAGCCCCCCTGGGCTTCTGCACTGGTGACACTGGGGACAGTTCAATGCAAACGGAATCTAGTCTGAAACATGGGGGCCATCAAGTAGGAAGAAACACCCTTGCTTTGCTGCTCTTTGTCTCCACTCCTCTGTGTGTCTGTAGCCATCTGGGGTCCATGGCGCTGGTGGCATGAGGCCCATGTGACAGCATCCAGCCTACTTGGTTGCCGTGCAAGGAGGCCAAAGAGCAGAGCTGGAGGGTTGCATGGAATGGCATGGAAGGGGTTAGTGGGGGTGGTCAGATATGTCTGGGGAATTAGGTGTAGCAGGTCCTGACACCGAGAATAGTCATTCCATTCTTATTCCTCTCCTGTTGAAGTGCTGATCATGGAACCAACACTTGCTCTTGTCTAATCAGAGAAAATACTACTCAACACATCATTAAAAAGCCACCTGCATGTTGAAGGAGCCTCTGTCTGTGGTGTGCAGCCACCCAGCTGGCGTGAAAGAGACAACAGGTGACTGCAATGCAGGGGTGAGACGCACAACCCAGACACCTCTGAAGTTTACAGCTTTTGCCACCTGAAGAAAAACAGCTTCTGCTGAGATGTTGAGAAAGAATTAATTCACTGAGAATCCCACAAGCCAAAGGCTGGGCACCTTTCCCAAAGCGATCGTTAATGATGAATTGAAATCCTATTTGGGTCAACACCTTCAGACAGACGCAGGCGCGGTGCTCCTAAACACACTGCTGAGAAGTCATAGAGTTTCTCATCTAGGCCCCCAAAACACTCTTGTCTGCTTTCATAAAAAGGTGCAACCTCTATGTTGTTGCCCAAGGTGAACAATAGCGGTCACTGAGAGACACAGTCATACACCACGGCCATATACAGCAAGGTGTCAACCCTGCTTTCAGAGCAGGTGACGGTACGTCAGGGGCAAACGCAGTACAAATGTCTGTCCAGTCTGAGCCCTGTGAGTCAGATGTATGCCTCCACATAGTCCTTACGTAGCATAAGCCTCAGACAAAGAGCTGCAACAAACTGCACCCAGAGGTGACCGGTTTCTCTCTGGCCGGTAGGAGGGCAGGCGAGTGTAGCGATTTTAATTTCCATCTTCATGCTATGCACTCTTTCCAAACCCGTAGAATAAACATCCAGTCCTTTGATGGTATTCAGGATGTTCACAAAAGGAATCGTTACTTGAGAATATAAAAGCATCTTCTCCTGAGACCATAAAGGTAATTTGTCTAAGAAATGAAGCATGTGACCAAATTTTGCTACATTTCAGTATTTGGATTATTAACGTAGATCGTCAAACTACCGATTATCTTCCACATCTACAATTATCTCAGAAAAGGCGCCAGAACTTCATGATCCCATAATCCATAGGGGGCTTATAAAACTGGGACAAGAACCTCAGCCTCAAGTGGACGGAACCAGCAGTGCCCCTGAGCCAAAGGGACCTGAGAGCCATGTTGTCACGAGCTAGTGCAGGCCCACAGTCAGACTTCCCTTAAAGAAGACGTATTTCAGGCGACTTGAGCATGTGGGAGACTTGTACCTGCCCCACTTGTGCACCGTATCTGTGATCTGTTCACTGTGGGTATCGCACGAGGACTCAGCGTTGTCCCTGGCGTCAAATATGTGCCCAACATATATTGGACAAGTAACCAGTTTGTCTTTTGTCCTCTGCCTCCTTCTGAATGTTGGATATATATCTCTTATTAGTAGATAATTAGATAGATCGATAAATAGGTAGATTGATACAGATGTATATAAAGCTTACGGCAAGCTTGTCCAACCCACAGCCCGTGGGCCACAAGAGGCCCAGGACAGCTTTGAATGCAGCCTACCACAAATTCGTAAACTTTCTTAAAGCACTATGAGATGTTTTGTTTTGTTTTTAGCTCATCAGCTATCATTAGTGTTAGTGTATTTTATGTGTGGCCCAAGACAATTCTTCCAATGTGGCCCAGGAAGCCAAAAGGTTGGTTACCCCTGGCTTCTAGGTTGGAGAGCAGAAAGTGGAGAGAAATTTTTTCTGATGGCCTCATTTCAGTTTCCGGGAAGTAGGAGATAAGGCCATCCATCTGATGAGCATGTGCAATGAGGCAGAGGTAGGGGGAGCTCTTGAAGGGAGGGGTTAAAATAATTGGCAAGGAATGTGAGACAAAGTGAATGAGGGGCACGTGTAAAAATCGTGCACCATGATTTGTCAGGGCTTCCCATATGGAATTTCTTAATGGAGAGCATTAGCAAGAAAAGACTGGTGAACCTGTTTTGGGTTTCTTCCCTCAATGAAACAATATGAGCTGGGAAGGGATGTGGGGGGAAGGGGGGAAGGGGGGAGCAAGGGCGGCTGGGGGAGCTAAGGGATCAGAGGCATTTCATTCTTCATTAGGCAAAAATGTCACAGCTTTTATCATAACCTGGACATTACTGGTAATACGAAGGTGAAAAAGACATGACCCGAAGAAACTCTATTTTTTTTTTTTTATGAATTGGAAGGTGACTAGTTAAATTGTTACTGGAATGGAGGTGAGAGACGATGGTGGCCACATAGAAGAATGGGAGTAAAAGGATTTGCTGCTCTTTGAAATGACAAGAGAATTGTGAAGGACCATCCATACAGCCCCATTCAGTGCTGGAGACCAATCCGGAAAACATTCCCCATTCTGAGTAGGAGAGCGAGCAATACCACAGTCCTGTGATGTTCAGCATTAAGAAATCCAAGTTTCTGGGGCTGAAAGGAGATAATTGTGTCATTAATTCACTGGTGTAGTTTTTTTTCTTCTTGGAGACAGAATTTGAATGTTTTGAGCACTTTGTAAAAAGCTAAAATATAATTTGAGGTTCCTGTTTGTTGAACTATAGCCAAACGTTTCCTTAGAGACTTGATTTTTCCTATATGTACTTGGCAGGCACGTTCTAAATATGGTCCAAGCCCTCTTAGGATTTTTAAACAGCGGGGTTATTTAAGTATGAAAAATAGCTACTGAAATCACACAGCAGTAACTTTTCTTACTAATTTTTTTCCCCCTGGGAATCACTATAATTTACTCTTGTCTGCTGTGGCCTTGCTGTCACCATAACCCCCTTCTGACAATGTCAAACCAAGTCTTGGGAGGTGATTTTATAATGTCAGGATGAAACAAAGCCATTTCCTTGTTAATGCCAATGTCAAGGCAAAATGAACAGGTGTCAAGGAATTCAAGGTGAAGAAAACAACACGATGAAATCAAGAGAAGGAGCAAAATGATGATGTGAGTCATGGAGGGATGCCGAGATGCACGTAAAAATGACAGTTAATTTCCCCAAATGTATTTGCTCCCGGGGACCAACTGTGTAAGCGATCTATACTGTATTAGCGAGGTTAGGGAAGGGCAGAGGGGTCACCTTTATAGACAAGTCATAATTGTACCTTTCCAATAAACTCACTGCTGACCACTGCAACTCACATTATCCTTCTCTATTGACCATTTCCCGAGACACTCAAAATCTGAACAGCGAAGTTTAGTGTACCATTGTTTTTACCTGGAGTGTTATTCAAAATCTAGGTTCAAATACTGACATCAGCACTCTCGCTCTCCACCAATCTTAGCCTCTATTTCTTCATCTATAACAGATGCTGTTTCACAGGGCTGGTGTGGGTATGAGAGATTACTTGACACAAATGATTATTATTAAATGCTTTGCAAGTGCCAGGCACTCCTCAAAGTCTGACCATAAAAAGACCCACTGGAAGAGGCATAGAAGTGGTGCTTATTTTTATAGGTCCATGTGTTTACATCTCATTAGATAGTCAACTTCACATCATGTGTGTCTCTAGTTCATTTTCATCATTAACACTGTCTAGCTTTTTTGCTGCTTAATAAATACTTGTTAATTTGAAAAAAAATATCATCTTTCACTCCTACAGTTCCTTATACGCAAAGGCAACTGCTTAGCTATTGAAAAGAAGACCTATTTGTTCACTATTCTTTAATAAAGAGAAAAACAGAGACTTTACTGAAGAAATATTTAGGTAAAAACCAAAATGCTAGACCAGCCCACGAGCAACGTGAAGTAATTCTATGCAACACAACTTTCACTAGAACTACACTTCCTACATAAGGCAGAAGGAAGAGGTACTCAGAATCCTTTCTCAGAGGATGCCAGCATAGCTCAGTAGGTTGAGTGTTTGCTTCACAATAGCAAGGTCCAGGGTTCGATTCCCAGCCCCCGCCCATATGCGGGTAACTGCCAGGATGGCTCAGTGGTGAAGGTACTCACCTCCCTGGTGGGTGGCCCCCGGTTTGGTTCCCGCCCCACATGGCCCCACATCCACCTGTGTGGAATGAAACTATGTCACAACTAACTATGTACAACAATGGAGACTGGTCTGGGCCCTCCCCCCTTCTCTCTCTTTCTCTCACCTTCTCTCAAAAACAAATAAATTCTATTAGAATCCTTTCTTAACATCTAATGGAATCATTTCTTAAATGATTCAGAAAACGGTATACGAAAGAGAATAAGCCCACATAGGGGATGACCTGAAAAGGGGTAATGAAGTCATTCCTGGAATCGACAAGGGCGTTTGGAGGCATTTCCTGAGCAGAGCAAGGCCACTGTGACCCAGGAGGGAGGTGAGCTAGTGAGACCCAAATCAGTGGCTGGCAAAGCAAGTGGTGGGAGGTAGCTGTGCCTCACGGGGCTTTCAGATCCAGCAGCAGAAAGAAAAAAAATTGTGAATTGATTTGGATACAACTGGGAGGCTGGGAACATTATTTAAAGTACAGTTAAAAGATGTGAGCACTGCTCTTTGAAGCAGACCCAGGCAGACCAAGGTTAGATTAGTCAGGGATGAATAAGATTTGGGTGGGCTGGTTAAAGAGAAATCACACAACACGCCTGGAAAACATCTTGCTCTAACACAATTCACTTTCTTTGGCATCTCTTTTTCTTGTTTTTGAATACACGCATTTTTACATGATGAAGGAGTGATTCCAGAATATAAGTTCCATGACAATAAGGATTTGGACTGTTTTGTTCCCTGCTGGATGTACAACGTCTACAACAGAGCCTGGCTCCACATCACATTCAATGAATAGCTGAGCATGTTTGAGTGGAGGAGTAAATGAATTTTATAGGAAGAAAATCACACATTCGTATCCATGCTTCCTTTCTACTTCCAAATTACCTTCACACTGTGTTTATTCTCTCTCCCCTCAATTCGTAACTGTACAAAGGTGTCATCGCCAGACTTAGTTTTCTCAGAGTTGTCATAATACCTCTTGTTCATTCTCTCACTCATGACCTTCCATGGCTCCCAGTGCTAATTCAATAATTCTGTAGCTAGAATCCCATATAATGTGGGCAGAATCTCCCCATCATTTTCTTTAACTCCCCAACATATACTTCCTACTCCTGGCTCACATATTCACTGTTACACAAACACACACACACACATACACACACACACACTTATACTTTACAACATTAAATTATAATTTACTTATGTCATCTTGCTGAGCATTTCCACTAACCTGATAGGATAGGAATGACTATTATGATTGTGATTATTTCCAGTTAATCATCTGGACACCTATGGAATTTATTTAAGCCCCTCAGCCCCCGCCCAGCAACCAAGCAGTAGAGACAGACTAGAATGTAGGCATCTCTAGCCTCAAAGCACCATGGGTTCTTGCCCTCCTGTCCCTTGATTGCCACATGCTGGCCCGAGTCAATGTCTCTACTCCTGGTGTGTCTTTTCTTAAGTCCCCCACCCATCCCTGAAGGTCCAGTTCTCGGATGGCAGCCACCATAAAGATGTCCCGGACTGTTCCTGAGCTCAACACCGGTCCTGCCTCGAAAGTCTTATGGCAGGAGGTCCAGACATAGCCACAGATAGAAATCTAGAAAGCAGTTGGACATTCTGGATATAAACCGTAATCCCAGCAAATACTAACTGGGTGACCTCATGCAAATCCCCCAGCCGATCTTGGTTTCATTTATAAAATGCAGGAAATCTAACAACTCGTAGGACTGTTACATATTATAGATTAAACAAACTGCTACATACAATGCAATGCCTGACATAACGTCCTGCAGTGGAGGTTAAGTTTTCTTGGGCTCTTCAAAACCTGTGACAAGCACGCATGTCTGTCTCCACCCCTGAACAGACATCAGCAGCTGGGGTAGGTGCTTGCCAGCCTCTCATGACGGTCCACCCTGGGCCCGTGGCGCTCTGTGCACGGTGGGCAATCTGCAAACACCACATCTCACCCCTGAGTCCTCAGACCTCTCGGTCACCTGTGTATTTTAAGCATCTGAATCTATTTTCTGGCACATAACGGAAGATTCCCCATGATGGTTTCTTCAAGTGATTTCTCTATTCCTAAAATCATGTAAGAGTTAAATCATTCTTGAGACGATAATTCAAGCTAATGGGAGTTTCACTGACTCTTAAGTATTCTGACATTCCCTAAACTTAGTAGTTTTTAATACCTTCTGCTTCTTTTGCTGTGATGTGCAAGGGAGCAGCAGAAAGAGAGGGTCCAGGAGGGCCTGGAAGGGGGGAAGTGGGGAGTTGGGTTGATTGGGAGAGAAATACCCACCTAAACCTGCCCAGAGAGGTGCCACCTGTCCTAGGGGTACTTCCAAGTCTGTTTGGGGATATGTGTGGCATTTGAAGATTAAAACCTTCACGTCTTAAATTAAAACTGTATCTTGGATTTAGCTTCTATCGAGGCTGTTTCACTCCAAGGATCAGCAGGACGAATGAATTTCATGCAACATACAGATGAGGTACTATGGAATTGTACACCTGGAACCTATGTAATTTTTATTAACCAATGTCACCTCCAATAAATTTAACAATAAAAAAAGAAAAGGGAGATGCTGGGATAGCTCAGCGGGTTAAGCAATCACCTTGCAGCCCCAGGGTCAGAGGACCGAGTCCCGGCCCCAACCTGTGCAGAACCATATGCTGAACTGAGGTGTGGCTCCCAGTTTGGTTCTCGCTGGGGCTAGGATCCCATAAGGGAGGCCCCCAGCCTAGTTCCCACCCTGCACGGCCCCTGCCAACCTGTGGAATGAAACTATATAGAAAATTAATGGCATACAACTGTAGAGACTGCTCTGGGCCCTCTCCCTTCTTTCTCTCTCTCTCTCTCTCTCTGTGTCAAAACAGTAAAATCAGTCTTAAAAAAATAAAGGTGCAGAAGCGTGATGGGCCTCTGTAGTCCCTATGTCCCCATTCAGACTTGTCCTGGGACCAAAGCAAAGACCCTGCCTCAAACAAACTTGTCTCTTATCACCGGAGGTGCTACTTGGTACGCTGTGTGATCCCACCTGGCCATTTTATCTGGTTTTATCTTCCGGGTTCTAATTGCTTTGTACCAGTTGTCCATAGGCCGTTTGGTTAATCTAAAGTTCTCTGCTCCCATTCACCCCCTTTCCCAGGGTTCCTGCTGCCTGTCACAGCTGCATGAACCCTGCATCTGTGTTGAGTCCCTCATTCTCATGTGGTGCTTCCATTTAACAGCAGGTGCCCCTAACTAGTCAAATCTGTTAAATATCACTCCAGCAGGTTAGGATCTGTTTCAGGCAGGGCTCTGACCTATTCAATCAGGCAATTCCTTTGAGCTAATGATGCTGCTGGTTATAAATCTTTCTGCTTGTCAACTCTGCCTACAGTGTTTCCATGCCTTAGTTAGTCTGAAGGCTAGCCTATGGCTGGCCTGGCTTTTACAAGAGCACGCAGGGCATTTAGGCACAGATTGCAAAGGAAGAAAAGATTCACTCAGTGTGTAAAAATGATGCCTCTGATTATGTTGAGTAGACGGGGGAGAAACAAGTCAAAGGAAGGTGAGCCGAAGGCAAGGCTGTTACTTCAAACTTGAATATTGAAGCCTTCATTTTGTTGCAACTAATTACCCTCATAATCCCAAAATAATGATTAGCAGCCTTTTTTTATTATAGTCGAGGAATAAAGTACGTAATTTCAAAATAATTCAGTCTCCCAAATTCATCAAAATGAGAATGTATCTAAAAATGAATACACTGCATTTTTACTGTATTGTGGGCACTTGGCAATTTTTAGGGTTACTAATGATATGAAAAAGTGAATAAGGGCTATAATTTAATAAACGCATGGAAGTGACTCTTAAGGACATAATCAAAGCCTTGGTAGTGAACTGTTTGAAAAAAATCTTGCAAAACAAAAGTATATCTTAGTTGTTGACAATTTTCTGATGAGAAGTCTTGGATTTTCTTTTGACTGCTTAAATACACATAAATGTTTTAATTAATATTATCAATGACTCATTTGACATTTTAAATTCATCACATTTTCTGGGCACAAGTGTAGAAAAAAGGTACCACAAACTAAAATTATGCATTATTTTTTCTAGTATTACATAACTGATATGATAAAAGTCAATGGCAAAAATTCAGTCAGTAAAGATCAGGCCAAAATTTCAAGATAAATGAATTTGTCTGATCAAGTTATAAACTACGTACTATAGATTTATTTTACAATTCTAACATCAATAGATTCTTAACTATATTGCCAAGAGCAATAATGTGAGAATAATGGCAAACAAAAGATTGAATGACCATATGAAAAAGTAAAGGATTTTCAGTGATTTCCAACCTTCATCAGTTTATTTCCTAAGAAACATATAAAGAATTCATGCTGATGATGGATGGGTACTTGCCTTGTGTCATCCACATGCATGATCAATACACACTAACTGGGCTGGGAATGTAGCTCAGAACATCATTGACTGGAAACCAGTCAAGGGACAAATTAAGACCTGGCTGGTGTGGGAGAAAGATTGGGGGGTGTAGTGGGGGGGAGAAACCTAATTTCCTGGTTGTTTGATGATGGAGCTAAGAGACATCTGGAAGTAGCATGTCACAGTTTTTGTCTCTTATCCACTCTTTAGGAGAAATAACAAAGGCTGTAAAGTCATATACAGAGGGAGATGGGTCAAATCGAATGCTATAACAATCCCTCTTCTCCTTTTAATGTATTAAAAAGAAATAATTCTGGGGATGCCGGGATAGCTCAGCAGTTGAGCGCTTGCCTCTCAATCACGAGGTCCAGGGTTTGATTCCTAGCCCCGCACTGTGCAAACCCCGTATGCTGAACTGCGGTGCAACTGGTAACTGCAGAGCCTGGCAGTGAAGGTTCTCGCCTCCCATGAGGGGGGCCCCCAGTTCTGTTCCCGCCCCATGCGGCTCCACGTCCACCTGTGTGGAATGAAACCATGTCACAATTAATGATGTACAACTACAGAGACTGCTCTGGGCCCTTCCTACTTCTCTCTCTCACCTTCTCTCAAACAATAAAATAAATCTTTAGGGGAAAAAAAAATCTCTACAGAGTTCCTCTTCCTGTTTGGTAACTAAGAGGAAATTTGCATGTTAATATGTCATTATATGTATCACTTTTGTGGGGAGGGGATTCAGTCAAACCAGAATAACAATAACAAAAGTTAACATTTATTTATTGACCACTGAGCCTCTGTCAGGCATTTGTCTAAGTGCTTTTCATGCACTGATTTATTTAATCTTTCTAACAACCTTATAAGGTAAGTACTCTCATCCCAACAGTTTTACAGAGAAAGAAACCAGGACTCAAGGAAGGTAAATAACCTGTCTAAGGTCACCCAGGTGGTGGGTGGCAGAACCTGGGATCCCACGCAGTCCTGTGGGCTTAGTCACTTCGTTCTTCTGTCTGAGCGCTACGCTACATCCTTACACTGGAATGCTGGGACTGCTAATAATAATACTTTTGTCCCTCTGTTTCGTTCTCTATCAGACAGAATCTAGTACTAATCAATTACAAGGCACCCACATGGTGAGGACAAGAGACAACAGGCTAAGCACGTCTCTGTTGCAGACCACCTCAAACTTCAGATTCAATACTGGGTGTCCCAGCAAAGGCCACCACAGAAGACAACAGGCCCTGAATCTATCCATTCTCATTCCCTGCTTTGTACCCAACCTAGTCCAAGCGACTAACACTTCTCACCTGGACCATGGAGTCTCGTTAGTTCAATCTCGCCCTCTTTGCCCTCCGCCCTCTAGAATCCACTGTTCACACAGTAGCCCAAATCGCTACATGTGCACTGAAACCCCTATATCACGCTTCTCTGTTGGTTAGCACCCGCGGCACTTAGGATAAAGTCCACACCCCTTTTCCAGCCTGGACCAGTGCTGTGGGACCTACCCCGTCCCAGACACCGCCCTGTCAGTCACCATGCTCCAGCCACGCCCACTTCTTTCCTGTTCCTGAACTGGGTGAGCTCCTTCTTGCCTTCCGGCTTCTGCAGGAGGTACGCCCTCTACCTAAAATCCTCTGTCTCCAGAACTTCCCATGGTGGGCGTTTTCTTTTCTTTCTTTTAAATATATTTTTATTGATTTTGACAGAGAGAGAGAGAGAGAGAGAGAGAAGGGCCCAGAGCACTCTCCACAGTTGTACATTAGTTTTCAATATAGTTTCATTCCACAGGTGGGCACAGGGCTGCACAGGGCAGGGACTGGGCACAGGGCCTCCTACATGGGAAGCATGCCTGGAATGGGAGCCAAACCAGGGGCCTACCCCATGGGAAGCTTGCCTCAGTGAGAACAGAACTGGGGGCACATCCCAGCTCAGCATATGGTTCTGCATGAGCCGGGGCCGGGATATGATCCTCGGACCCGAGGGCTGCTGGACAAGTGCTCAACCCACTGAGCCTTCCTGGCAGCTCCGGGCTTTCTGTTGACACTCAGGTTTTAGCTGACATGTTACCTTCTCAGTAAGACATTGGCTAAAGTGGTGTCTGCCCAGTTTATTCCTTTACTTGTTTCCCATTGGCCTTCCGCCAGCGAGTGTGCAGCTCCAGAGAGCAGGGTCTACCGTGTATTCTTAGCACTGTATCTTCAGTCCCTAGGACAGCACCTGGCACTGCCTGCATGCTCAATGCACGTGTCTTAAATACATGGAAGGATTCTAAGGCTTGCTTCATGCAGCATCCTCCCGTTCTGGGCAGGAATAAAGGATTTTTATGGAGGCTTTCCTGGCCAGGATGAGTTTTAATCGCCCTTCTATCCCAGGATTAGGTAAAGTCATCTGACATCCTGGGCTTTAAGATGTGATGATAACTAGAGGACACAATTAGCAGCCCCAGTGCACAGGGCTGCCAGAGCGGAATATCACTAAGGACATGTGACAGCAGCGCTGTCTGGTGCAGCCTGGCTCCAGGGGAATAGTATGCACTTGGCAACCCACAGAAAAATCCCCCTCAGAGAAAAGATCATTCCTCATGATGGATGGACAGTTTCCAGCTCGGCTACTTCCACGTTTCTGGTTCGGCATAACAGTGGGAGCTGAAGGATTCAGTGCTGTCAAAACCAGAAGCTATCCCATAATTACAGCCATTATTTCAACAGAACGGCCATTCCTCCCAACACTGCCGCTAAGCTGCTAGGGATACACATATTCCTAAGAAGTCCGGATTAGAACACGGGCCAGAGACGAGATCGTTTCATACCCCAGATAGACCTGGATTTCTTTGTGAGAGTTAATTGCCAATGTTCTTCCAAATTGTAACATCTGTCCTGCCTGATACAATATTATGGGCTCACCTCTTTCTGAGTGGAAGAGCAGAGGATCTACGTCACACTCAAAGGGGCTCCTAATGACTCGCGAGTGCATTCCTGGTGAACTGTCGCGATGTCCCTGGGCAGGGCCCAGCTTCATCGCAGGGCATTAGCTGAGTGTGGTCTTGATGAGAGTGGGGATGGACCATTGGTGGTGCTGAGAAGGGTCTCGTCTGCACACTCATTGTGCAGAGAACAGTTTTTGAGGGTTTTCTCTCCTGGCCAAGCAGACTGTTTTCTACTCTCAATGTTCTCAAGAGACGGAAAAGAACGAAGGGTGAAATCAGATAAGACAAGCCACGCGTGATGGCACTTGCACTGGTCACTTCAAGTGCACGCCCTCTTTGTATGCCTGAGGGGTGGTGAGGGGAGACACCGATTCGTGGTTTAAAATTTAGAAGTCTCTGGTGGGCTACGTCTGCAAGGGGGGCTGCGAACCCTTTTCTTCAACATCCCAAACCACGGAGTGGAGCAGTTCCTTTGTGCCAGGTTCTAGGTTAAACAGAACCCCATTCTGAAGGTCTTTTAGCCACCTGTCCCCTGCTGGCGTCCTGCTGGCATTGCTGCCTCATGGATCGTGTCAGGAGATACTAAGCCGGTGGGGATGCTAAGCCGACCCTCACCTATGAGCAATCACAAGTCTTTACTGTGAATAATCTCGAAAGACTTGACTGACTCGAAATAACCTCCCATTGAAAACACAGTTTTTTTCCTCTCTCTTGGTGACTTAATTTCTACTCGTTCCTTGCTCCTACTTCCACCTTTCCTTTTCTTTTTTTTTAGGCTGACATCTACTACACTGGCAAGGGTATTTTCAGTCTCTCTAAGGGCGATGAATACAGAGAACAGAACCTTCAGAAAGTATGTATTTGATTTTGAGGCTGAATGAATAGCTTAACCTGAAGCAAGTGGCCTCTGTGTTAGGAAAGCAACAACACAGCACCCGGTTTTACAAAGGCTATAGGAATCAAGTGATCCTAGGTTTAAGACTCAAGCCAAATTAACGCAATTTCTTTCTCTCTCCTCTCGAACAATGTAAGTCTTTGCAACATTGTCAAAGGAAAACACAATGAACTGTTCTAACGTTTTCCTCCTTGATATACTTCAGGTAATAATGGATAGCGTCAACCAATGCTGTAGAAAAATCCAATGATGACACTTTTCAAAGGTAAAAGAGATTAATAAAAGTAAATAAAATAAACCCTATGCATTGAAAATGACTTTAAAACAGCAATCCAGCCAATTCACTCAACTGTTTTGATGCCTTCCGAGATGGTAGGAGGTAGAACAAAATTAGGTAAACATTTTATTCCTTACTAGGGAATAACATTTGCAGCCTGAAAATGAAGTTTGCATCCAATAAGCAGGATTCCATATGTAGAAAAACTATAGAAATTGGAATAATAAATTAGGCCGCCAGGTTTTGGGGGCATGCAAAAATGTTTTCTCAGGACCATCATATGAAACTGGGAAATACAGCAACTGTAATGGTAAGCCATTACATGTGTTCTTTTCCCTGTTGAGTTATTCAGCCTCCAAAAGGCCTCAGACTATTTTTTTTTAGTAACTATTTCATGAAGGCGGTTAATATGTGCATTAACTGAATTTGCTGGTCTTTAAAAAGAAAGTAGTGGACACATTGCTCATTTCTGTCCATGACGCAAATGATACCTATTTTTCAGTTTAAAGCCAGATGGTCAATGAAGGCAGTGACCTCAGTAATAGCCAATGTAATTATCTACTTGATTGTCCCTGAAATGGAAGCTTCATTGAAAATAATTTTATCTCCCAGTTTATTTATGGTAAGAAGTTCTTTTTACCTTTTGAACTTACAGACGGCTGCACTGAATATAATCACCTCTAATGGCTACAGAGCAGGCGAAAGTTAAATTTAAAATGATGTAGAGTTCTTTGGCTTCCTCTGGATTAGCAGTTCTTAATTTTAGAAGATTGCCAATGAGTGGTATCACAGCAGAACTAATGTGTCATCTCCATTAGCCTGACTCATAGATTAAGAATAAGGGGACTTTGAACTAGCTTTTTATTTTGTGTTTTTTAATATTTGACATTAGGTATATGGTAAATAATACTCTGACATTTTCAGATCAGCACATGGCAGAATTGAATATATCTGAACTTGAGCTCTTAGAGCCAATGAGATCAGTTTTTATGGGAAACCAAGCCTTTTCCTCAAATATTATAGAACAAAGAGATAATGTTGAGGATAGGTTCATTATCTAGCATCTCTAACTAAGGAGTCTGGGATATATAAATGAAAAAAAAAAAAGTCTTAAAAAAATGTCCTTACATTACTCACAACACAAAAAGCCAAGAAATGAATGTTCTGATTCTTAGTTATTAAGGCAAAATTTAGAGTCATCATTTTCTAATACTTTAGGAGAACACATTCTCATATTCCTAACTCTGCTGATATACATAATTTATTCTGGAAGCTTCTGTATGATTCAAACTGTAATATTTATAAAAGAATGTTGCAATTGTCCTGTTACAAAAAAACAACATAAAAATATTGTTAGATGAGCCCCCAAACAAAATATCTATTTGCTTCTTAGAACATTACATGAATATCTGATAGACATGCATATATCATAATGAAGCATGATATTAAGCAATGTTCCTAAATTCTCTGTTAATTGAGCATAACATGGTCAGGGAACCATGCTGGGTGAGTGCTCACACTGATGTACATACAACTAGAGCACTGAGCACAGTGCCAGGCACACGGGTAAGTGTGCAAGGTGCCAATGGAATTCAAAAGCCCTGCTTCCAGGCTTTTCCAAAAGCGTGCTGCTTTTTGTAAGTTAAAGTATTGGATTGGGGGTATAGTACCAAAAGAACCAGAAATTCATAATGGAAAATAGCTGAGGGATCGCTGTATGATGTCTTCTTCCCATTTGGATGCTGCCTGCTGGTCTTTATTTCTTTCCGAGAATATTTTCCTAATGAAGGAGAGAAGACTGGAACACATCTAAAGCAACACAAAAGGAATGGAGACGGGTGGTTTCTTCAAGTAACACAACTTAGACGTGCCAATCATTAGATTCATGCTGGAACAAAGAGAACGTCATTTCTTAAATATGTGGATGGTGGTGTATGTAGAAAAGAATTTCTGCAGAGGAATTATTAATTCACCTGTACATTGAGTTGTTCAATATAGAATTCCAGGGATCTAAGGCTTAGCATCCTAGCATGGTCTTATGGGGAACAGTTTTGCAGTCAAGTGTTTGAGAACGGATAGGACATCAAAGCACAGATATCACCCAATGTGGGGAGGGAAGTCTTGCATCATACTGTGTAAGGAACCGTACTGCAATGTGCAGCCAGAAAAGGGTATTTGCAGACCACATGGAGCCTCTCCTGGGTTGTAGGGTTTCCTGGTTGGTGTCACATACCTCAGTCTGCTTTGGGAGTGAAGACCAGATGAAGTACAGTGACATCTGTGCAGCCACATTGAAGGCTATTCTAATATCCACCACGAGCCCCATAGGCACGCAGGCTGGGTCTCTCAGTGGGGCCGCTGGCTCCTGGTTGGAGCGCCCGGAGAGGCTTGGCTGATTCACTGGAACCCAGAGTGATCCTAAAACACTGGGTCCCCAGGATTATGTTCGGAGTTACGTTGACCTCCAAAGCCAGTCTGGGGGTGAGAGAGAACTTGCTTGTACCCATTGTCTCCAAATCCTGCTCTCGCTCCTAAAGTTTGAAAGTGGTAATCGGACATCTGTTTGGTGTCCAAGGGATTTTCATTTTGTTAAACCCAAGTGGCTTACAGCCCGTGAGCCTGTGACACGTCAGACCGGCACATGGCGGGCATCCTGGCTTCCTGTGGTCACACTCTTGTGTCACTACTTCCTGTAAGCAGATCCACTCACTCTGCTGGAAGCCTCAGGCGATCCCAGAGTGCTCTCAGTGCCCTGCTTCCTTTGTTCGTGGTTTCTCGTCCCCCTTTTTCACAAGAGGAGCGTCAGTTTTAAAGATGAAACGAACCGTCTCCCATGACGGTGGGTCACTGTGTCATGCCTAGGCCCCTAGGGGCTATTCTTACCCCTTCTGCAAAGGGACGCATCCTCCCCACCTCATGGGGGATGGCTCCGTGACAGCGCCTCATGCTTTCAAAGAGCCCGTTTACAGCATCTGCAGCCACCATGCAGAGCCATCTCCACTTCTCCTCACACACCCTTCCACAGGGATGGCAGGCATGGGACGTGACAGCTGAGACAGGGTGTCTGCCACCAGGAGCTAATGACTCAAGGATGAAGAGAATCTTTGCAATTCCTTGTCACTAGGGCAACAGAGGGAGCCTGGCCACGTGGCTCTGACACGGCGTCATGAAAGCTGCTGCCACTACAAAGGCTTGTCCACTTATTGCTCTTGCCATGCTATCCAGGGCTGTCACCTCGTGTCATAGGGCTGCCGTACAACAGCAGTCACTTTCCATTTCGCCACAGAGCTGCCCAGCCCGTCCAAGAATATGGGGCCCTCAGTTTTCACGAGCACTCAGACCCGTGGTGAGGCACATGCCTGCTGCTTTAGAAAGACAGGCACCTTCATTTTCCAGAACCCGACTTCGCTTCTTTTCTTTTCTTTTTTACTTGTTTGAGAGAGAGGAGAGAGAGAGAGAAAGAGAGAGAAGGGGGAGGGCCCAGAGCAGCCTCCATAGTTGTACATCATTAGTTGTGACATGGTTCTATTCCACACAAATGACTGTGAGGCCACACAGGGTGGAAACTGAATGAGGGCCTCCCACAAGGGAGGCGAGAACCTTTAGCAACAAGCCATCCTGGTGGTTACCAGTCGCACCACAGTTCAGCATGTGGGTTTGCACGGGCCAGGGCCGGGGCCGGGATTCGATCCCTGGACCGCACGATGGCAAGGCAAGTGCTCAACCTGTTGCGCTATTCCGGCATCCCGAAAAGTGACTTCTTATTGCTTCTGAAGTCATCACGCACATGTTCACTGTTCAACCACCTTCCCCGGGGCACCTCACTTCTTGCCTCGCTTTCCCTTGAAGGCTCGGCCCCGAGCTGCCGAGCTCAGCCCTCCGCACACAGCACCCAGACGAGGCAGAGCTGTTGGCGTGGGCTGGAGAGGAGGGATGAGCTGAGCCGGAGCTTCATCCTCTTCTAACTTCGTGACCTTACACCACTTACTCCACTTGTCCACGTCTTAGGTCCTCTCATCTGTAAAACTCAAAGAGTGGTATCTTCCCTCCGAGGGACGTTGTTAGGATTAAATAAGAGGATGCCAAGTGCTTGCCACGATGATGATGTTGGAATAAGATCATCTCTTTTGTGCCATAGGATCCAGTGACTAGATGTCTGACAACTGTCCACGGGTGCTATTTCCTTCTTGAGGGTATTAACTCGTGAGGTGACATGGGGTCTGCCACAGTTTGAAGTCTATTTATTTGAATTTTGAGTTGGCTTGAAGAATGGCTCAGAAGATATTTTCATAACCAGTTTGGGTGATAAGACACCGGGTGTGGGGCTTGAATGGCATGATTTGCATCCTTAGATAATCTGTCATTTCTGTGAACAGGCCAGGCCGATGGGAGATACTAAGTGTTGTATATTAAGCAGGGCCTCTCCTCTACATGCATCACAGCCGTTGACCTTGTAAGCTGGGTGTCCAGGAGTCTACCTGGCTCGTTCCTAGGGAGCACGGGTGGTTGTTGATTCTGAGAAATAAATTCATTGCACCTGGGGGGCTGGGCAGTAAAGAAATACTCGCTGCTGTTGTCAGATGATGAAGTGAGAGGAAGAGCGAGTGGGTAACCTCTGTCAGTCGATGCTTGTTTTTATCCAGGAGGCTTGTTCTCTGTTGTGTGCTGGTGTTTGTATTCATGAAAACTCCCACGAACGAGGCCTGAGGCCTGTTTCCATCTCACTGAAAGCGAACTGATCCTGTAGCTGGGAGCTGGGCCAAGCTGAGCACCCTGCAAGTTTCGGTTACCCTCCCGGCTTGAAGGAGGACTGAGCTTAAAGCGGATCTATTTGGGATCCCTTCGCAATGAGTTGTGTGGTTTCTGGGACAAAGAGTCAGATCTACACCTTGGTTTTGCAACATTTATCTCCTACTAGTTGTTTGCTTTAAACAAATGAACTCTCTGAGCCCAAGGTTCCTCCAGTACAAAATGGAGAGAGGCACTTCCTTGCAGGGTTATTGGGAAAAAAATCAATGAAATACTATGTGTGAAATGTCCGAGCATGCATATGGCACACGGCCTGTTTATTTTTGAGTGGAATTTAATTTATGAGGTGTTTATAATATGGTTGGCTTTATTGGTGAGACTCCAGCATGTTTCCCTATTGGGCATTCATCTTTCTTGTTTATTCAAGACATAGCAGTTTGAAAAGACAGTCAGTGGGAAAACCTTAAACTACATCAGAGGGAAAGAACTGGACCTACCCTGGACTAAAGAGACCACCTGCGGGGTTTTTATTCATGATCTTTGGTTGTGTTCTTAAACACATTTTCCAGCGAGTAATGCACATACTCTTGCAGCTGGAAAGCACGTACCTGCTGAGGGAAAGAAAAGACTCCCAGTAAACGCCTGTCTTCTCTTGAAAAGAAATGTTTGCGGTGTCCCTTTTGATTACCAATTTAATGTGCGAACTTGAAGTCAGAAATCCATGTGCTAAGGAAACACAATTCTCTGTATTAATGTTAAATTTGGAGCTAGGAACAGGCAGTGCCTCGCGTTCTGGATGAAAAGGAAACAAAAGACCTTTAGTTTCAGAGGTATTGACAAACTTGAACGTGACCATGCTATTCCACAAAACAAGATTCCAAAACAATAAGTAGAGAACTCTTTCTTCTGCTATGCCCATGGCTGATGCTGACCACTGTCTTGTGACACTAAACTAGTGGCAGAGAAGGGAGCCACAGGGAATGGAGAACTAGAGGGAAGTATTTAAGAGCCCTGAGCAAGGCTGGGGGGCTCGGGCACTCTCTAGCTCCTGCCACCTCCCTAGGACCAATGGAGCAGCCCTGCAATGACAGGTGCCTTCTGAGTAAAGGAAGGACTTTTGATTCCTTACCTTTCCATCCCCCACTGAATTTCAGAACATCAGGAAAGCCATAATAAGATCTTGGTCCACTACAATAGACGTTCCCCTTTCCTCTGATGGCTTCTGGACATGTATGATTTACTGTCTTGGCAAATATTGCCGAAAAGCCAACATTTATGAGCGGGCTTTCCATTTGCAGGTTTAATGACTCATTGACAGTTGCAAATCTTTCTGAGTTCTTCATCAAGGCTCTCCATTCCCTACTGGAGTTTGTTGATAGCAGAGCAATGCCAATCACAGTGATTATTCTGAGAGCTTACTGTGTGCCCCGGGACCTGTGCTCAGTCTTTTACAAGCTTTTCATTTCATTCTCTAACGACTCTGCGAGATGGAATCATCTGTTTCAGAGAAATACAATCTGAGGATAGAGAACGTATAGAATTTGTTTAACAGGACTCAATGTAAGAGGCAAAGCCAGGATTGCAACCACTACCCAAGAGAGAGTTACTCAGCTGGAGGAGATCAAGAATAGTTTCCGGTTTCCTTTTATAATCAGACCCTTTCCTTTTATAATCAGACCCATTAGAAGAGCTCTAAGTACTTCCACTTCAGTCTGGGAGATGTACCCATTTTATAGATGAGGAACCCGAGGCTCAGAGAGTTTAATTTTTTCAAAGCAAGCTACTAGTAAGCAATAGAGCTGTTACAAAACCAAGACAGTTCTGGCTCTTTCTCCCATATGCCCCACAAACTCATTGTGATGGGTCCAAGGTAGACACACTGTAAGCTCAATTCTTTAGAGCCAGAAAGGTAATAGAAGCGGGTAGTGTTCTAGTCTTGAACCACATAATATAACATGCCAATATAGTGTATAGAGAGGCAGTGCATTTCAAATACATAGACCGAACTAGGATGGGCTGACCTTGACAGTGAGCCCTGTGCAAACCTGCTGCTAGCGACGCTTTCCTCACACTCTCCTCATTTTTTAAAGGTTACGATTCCTTCTCATTTCCACATTTTGCAGTGACATTGTGTGCAGAAGTATTAGCTTATCTCTGTTCCTCAATGCCTTTAGGTTCACTATAAAATTCAGCCTTACTTCTTCCAGGGCAGTGTGACATACGGTTACATTGTTAACTCGTTATTATTTTTTGAATCTTCTACAAGAACAAACAACCTTATGCCATTCAAAGTAAAAGAGTCTCAAGTTGAGTATCTTTGTGGTATAAGAGGAGAAATCTTAACTTTGCTGAAAGATAGCCCATAACATGAACTTGCTAAGAATAGCCAAATAACCAATGGAAAGTCTCTTGAGGAGTTCTAACAAAAATAAAATAAAAACAAGGGAGCCGAACACATTTCTGGCATATAAATCCCTTAGGGTGTCACCAAACTAAAAATAGTCAAATATCTAATAGGTCTGATGGTGACTCAATATGGTAAGTATCCAATCTTCGCTCCTGAGAAATTAGTTTATGATCAAGTGCAGAACCCTGTCTAACTTGCAGTTTGTTAAGAGGTCACCTTAGTTCAGGAGGCATTTTCACATAATAGGGCCATTTCCCAGATTGAGAATGATCCTAAAATTGACAAAGAAATGCTGCTAAGGTTAGGGTTAATTTAACAGATAAAAGTTAATCATAAGGGCTTTATATTCCTATTTGGAAGCTCTGAAACGAAAAGGCACTGATTTTAGTGACAAAATCTTAACTAAAGGTTTGCATTTACAGATCACAATTGTTACAACCTGAAGCAACCACAAGAAGTATCAAATCCCATTCATTTCTTAGCTTTCTTTTTTTTAGGATGCAGCCATGACTGTCATAGCTTTCGTCCTATCATGTCATGTTTGTAACCGGATCGCTTTCTTAGACTCATTGACACAATCACTACCATCTTCAATGAGACTTTGAGGGCAGGAATCATCACTTGTAGTTTTTATCATCTCACCTCTCTACCCAAGATTTTAAGAAGTAACAGGTTTTAATGTATTTTAATAATCCCTTTCATTTTAAAATATATAACTGAATATAAACATAGTTTTTGAAGAAAGAGGATAAAGCTATCCACAGGAATATAGCAGCCATATATATATATATATATTTTATCTTTACACACTTGCCTTCTCTTTCTCTTAGAAATATTTTATCAAGACAAGTATTCAATGAGGAAGTGGGTTTAAAATATGGTAATTGGGAACCTGGTCAAATATATTTCAGAGTAATGCTAATCATGTGTGTCAAGATAAAGGAAATTAAGGGGGCTTAAGTTTTCAGTTCTCTTCAGAGAAATCAATTATAGAGCAGTTACACTGCTGACGCTAAACAATAAATCCCTAGATTTAGTTAAAAAAAAAAACTTCAAAAACTGGAAGTTTTTTTTTTTTTTATTCAACAGAAAAAAACTCATAACCTTGATTTTTAAAAAGGGACTATTTACATCAGGTATCGTTAATCCAGACGCGTTCCTGACATTAGCCTGTTTGAATCAGATATCACTTGCCATCTCAGGAATACATCTTTCTAAAGCTGGTCTAAGATGCTCCTGGTGTCTGCTGGGTGCTCTCTTACCTCCAAGTCTAAGAAGGGTGGCAAACTGGAGCCCCGCTGACCTCTCACTCTGGGTTCAGCATATCCTGAATCAGATTCACGGTTGGATTAAATCTCTCTGATGATGTACAAATACTGAAAATGTAGTCATTAGTCCTGCCAGCATCTCGTAATGGCCTAGGGCGTTTCATAAAATACAGATGCCTGGATCTGCTCTCAAAGACTCACTCTTAAGAACGCTGCCATGGGACTACCAATAAGTATTTCATTTTAATCTCCATTAACCCTTATGTAGTCACTGAGATGATCACAGTCTTGTCACTTTCTAGTTCTGGACAATCAGAATCTTGCTGTTGTTCTTTCCCTTCCATCCTCGTAAAAACAATGACACCAAGATTAATGCCACAGAGAAAGTTTTTCAACAAGCGAAGTTCTGCTCCTCGCTTTTCAAACGAGCAATTAATAATTCATAACAATTAACTGCGTTATGAGTTTCTCTTTCAATACGTTTCCAAACATGAATAGATTAAATGGTAATTGCCATCAAATTTTATGTCCTATTTCATGTGCCCAATATAAGTTTATCTTTTGGAACTCACTTTGTATTTCCTTTTGATATATATTCATAACCGAATGCAATGCACTATATTAAAATATTTATTATTAACCTATCAAATATTAACCAGTTTTAAATTATATGGATGAAAGAAAACAAATAGGCTACTTGTTTAACTTTTCATGATTCTCTTTATTTTAATATGATTTGGATTTGTAGAATACGTGCTGGCAAAAAGCGACAATGTGTGAAACTATATGAGTTCCTGCCCCTTATATAAATTTTTACAAGGCATATGCATGCCCTTGGTTTCTCAGCCATCATTATCCTATGAACACTAAGTGGTGAAAACAAGCAAAAACATGGGTTTTGACTCAGCCTACCCTATGTTAAAGTCCACCCTTATCCTGATTCTCAAACGTTAACGTGCATATGAATCACCTGGAGATCTTGTTAAAATGCAGATCAGTAAGTCCCAGGTGGGGTCTGAGATTTCTAACAAATTGCCAAGTGATGTCGATGCTACCGGTTGAAGGATCACACTTTTAAGTTGCAGGGGTCTAGATGGTGTCCTGTAGGTTACTTAGCCTCTCTTAGCCGAGGTTCCTTTACCTGCAAAGTGGGGATACCTGATAATCGGATCTTGTGCAGATTCAACATGGTAGTGTCAGTGGCTCGGCATAGCTCCTGGCACGTGGGGAGCACTTAGTAAATAGTGGGTGTGGTCAGCAGTATTGAATGCCGTAAGGAGAGCTAATCTATGACTTATAATGAGTGCTAAGCTGGAATCTCCCTCAGATATACAATTCTGAGGTGGTAGGACAAAGCAGTGAGACCTATGATCAGAAAAGTGAGCTAGAAACGTGGTAGTGGAAGTGGCTCTTCTAGATTCCACCAACAGTGAGGCACTTTCAGATCTGAGACACTTCTTAACTGTCAGCCTTTGGAGGGTAGGGATCAGATTGTATTTGTCTTTTGGTGGTAAAATTTATCACAATACCTGGCACATAGTAGGACTTCCATATTCTGTAAATGACTAGCAGTATGAATAATGAACGAGTACATGAGTGAACAAATGATTGCATGAATAAGTGAATGAGTCCTATAGCTAACCCAGTTTGCTGGAGAGGAGAATTCAAAAGATTCAGCTAGACTTTGGTAAGAAGCCCTTCTATCACCTTGATTAAATTAAATTTAGTAACCAAAGATGAAATGCAAGGCATATTCTTCCTATAGATTACAGTGTGATCTGATCTCCTATGTTGTATGAATCATGTTTGGTTCGATGGGCCTATCAATAGTGAAGCACAAACTCCTCCCTCCCAAGCCTCTGGACAGTCTTCATGACTTCAGAAATTTCAAGGTTTGATATAATCAGATAGGATTTATTCATTACGTCTATATTTACTTTTGCATCCTTGGCGCAAAATGAGCAACTTTAATTTTCATTTTAATTGGAAAGAACAGGAGTGCAATATCTCAGGAAAGCCCTTATGATACATCAGAACATCTTCCCAACGGGCAATAATAAATGCTGGGCCAGCAAAATCATTGAAAATGATTGTCACTTCTGATATTACATCACTAAGAAATTGCATGGGGAAGCCGGGATGGCTCAGTGGGTTAAGCGCTCACTTTGCAGCGCCGGGGACCGAGGATCGAATCCCGGCCCCAGCCCGTGCGGAACCATATGCTGAATTGGGAGCTCCCCCAGTTCAGTTCTCTCTCTGTCTCTGTCTCTGTATCTCTTTCTCTCTCTCTGTCAAAAAAAAAAAAAAAAAAAAAAAATTAAAAAAAAAGAGCTTCTTTCTATAAAAAAAAAAAAAAGAAAAAGAAATTGCCAAATTATCTTGGTAACAAACCGTCCTGTAAACTGCCAAACTTAGTCTTTTTGCACTTAAAATGCATGTGAACAACACAGTTGTCCATATTATTGATTTTCATGACAAAGAATACAGATTAACATAAGGCTAAGTCCATAGGGTCAATAATACTAATTAAAACAAGGTAAATGTGATTCTTAAAAATAATGGCATGAACGTTTCATTATTTTGTAGTGGTTTGTCTCTGAGACATATGCCTATTTCTCTCAAGAGTTGTAGCCTAGAAGAAATACACAATGCAACACATCACGTTAATCCTGCACTTTTGTAGACTATTGGAAGCAATAGTGTTAAAAATACATCTTAGCAATCATTTCTGTTTAAAAATAAGCAGCGGCCTCTGGATGGTCGGACTGCTACTTATACTGATGAGCTGGGGTTGAGGTTGAACACCGAGCGGATGAACTGTATGTGGGTTTGAATGTCTGGGGGTAAAATGCTTGTTTTAGATGGAATTCAACTTCATAGGATTTTTTTTTATTTAAGATTTATTTTATTGTTTTTGATAGAGACAGAGACAGAGAGGAGGAGGGCCCAGAGCAGTCTAAATAGTTGTATGGCATCAGTTTTCAACATGGGTTTGTTCCACACAGGTAGGTGGGGGCTGTGCAGGGTGGGAACTGGGCTAGGAGCCTCCTGCATGGGAAGCACACCCCAGTTTAATATGTGGGTTCTCACGGGCTGGGGCCAGGATTCTATCTTCGGTCCCTGGGGCAGCAAAGCAAGCACCTAAGCCACTGAGCCATCCTGGCTTCCCCAACTTCATTGGCATTTATATCAAGATAATCAATAGTGTGTATCTAGGCAGGCCTCTTCTCCCCACCTTGCATCAATGGAAAACTGAAGGTTGATTATAATTTTAAAATATTGAGAACCTGACAAAGACAAAAAGCAGAGCATTTAAATCGAGTTCGGTCATGACATTGTTCTATTCCTGGAGGTAGAGCCACACGATTCACAACTGCCCTGGGTTCCATAGACTCAGTCATACTCCGAGAGCACTGGGACAGGGGAGGTAGGGCTTCAAAGCATGGACAGGGACTTTATTCAAAACAGTTACCTGAAGTATCAGAGGTGACGGTAAAAAAGTAAATTCTCAACAGGATCTGTGTGTAGCCTGCTGTTACGACTGTTAAGTCTCTCGGCCTAGAGGTTTTTGCTGGTATTTGAGGTGACAGGTTGTTCCTGCAGAACGCAACGGAACGATTTCTCACACCAACATGAGCAATCTGGTAGCACTACGGCCACCCTGAATCTCTTTCATTAGCTGCTGATTGGACAAAATGGATGCTAATATGACTTGGCTGGCTCGTACGCCTTTCACCAGTGGGCACTGACTGTGTCTGTGATCTTGTCCTGGAAATTCTATGGTCAAAGCCCTCATGTTTCTGGAAATCCTAACATTTTCCTTCAGGTCAATCATGGCCTGGTAAACGTGATCAGTTAGAGCCATGCCCCGAGTTACACATGGCAAGACAGAGGTAGACACACTAGGATGACATGGATGCATTTTGGTTTTCAACCGATGTTCTCTTCTGCCTCCTGCTTTGTATTCTCTCCACTTTATTGAACAGGTTCTCAGTTTCTTTATTTCTCACTGCTGTGTGAGTTCGATACAAATCCAGCTTTGCTCTGCCGGCCAAATCCAGCCCTCTTCCTGTTGACTATGGCCTATGGACTAAGATGGCTTTTAATATTTTTAAATGACTGAAAAAAACAAAACAAAAAACAAGACTGGGGATGCTGGGATAGCCCAGCAGTTGAGCACTTGCCTTGCAATAACAGGGTCTGGAATTCGATTCCTGGCCCCGGCAAACCCATATGCTGAGCTGCAGTGCAATTGGTAACTGCTGGGGTGGCATGGTGGTAAAGGTTCTCACCTCCCAAATGGGAGGTTCCTGGTTCAGTTTCTGCCCCACACAGCCCCACATCCACTGGTGTACAATGAAACCATGTCACAACTAATGATGTACAACTATGGAGACTGCTCTGGCCCCACCCCCCTTCTCTCTCTTTCTTTCTCTCTGTTTCTTACCCTCTCAAAACAACAAAATAAATGTTTAAAAAAATCAAAAAAAGATTAATATTTCATGGCACATGAAAATTAAATAAAATCTACATTTCAGTGTCCATAAATAAAACTGGATTAGAACACAGATATGCCTGTTTATTTACGTGTCCACAATGGCTGATTTCCAGCTATTACAGCTTGAGTAGTTGTGACAGAGACTAAGTAGTCCATGGAACCTAAGATAGTTGCTATCTGACCCTTTATAGAAAAAGTTTACCGATCCCTGGGATAAATCACCCAAGCCCCTTACTCTATCTGCAAAGTAAAAATGACGCAATCCTATAAAATGCCATAGCAAACTTGATTAACAATAAATGCTCACTAATAACAGGTTTTCCTCATATTCAGTGTTTGAGTTAGGAAAATTACCCAATTTAAATCTCAATTTTGCCATTTATAAAATGAGGAAAAGAGGGGAAGCCGGAATGGCTCAGTGGGTTGAGTGCTTGTCTTGCAGCCCTGGAGTCTGAGGATTGAGTCTTGGCCCTGTCCCATGTGGGCCCATATGCTGAACTGGGGTGTGCTTCCCATGTGGGAGCCCCCCTGGCTCAGTTCCTACCCTACACGGCCCCATGCTCACCTGTGTGGAATTAAAACTATGTTGAAAACTGATGACGTACAACTATGGAGACCGCTATGGGCCCTCCCCCTTCTCTCTTGTTTCTGTCACAACAATAAAAAAAATAATAATAATAATTTTTAAAAATGAGGAAAAGAATCTTACCTCCCTTGCAGAATGAGAATGCATTTATGTTCCAGACACATAGAAAGTACACAATACATAATAACAATTTTTGCTATTTTAAAACAGCATTCTTCCTCAGAAATTTATCCATATGCAAACCTCAGACCACTGGTGAGCTGGCAAGATCACAAAATGTCCACCCAAAAGGAGCCCTAGAACACCCCAGCCCTCTCTTGGATGTCACAGGAGCAGGTGCACAGAGAACCGTGACCCAGTGGCTGAGCCAGCGTTCCTTGGGAAGGTGATAGCAGTCATACCCAGGTCAAGACCCCTGACATCACTGGGCTGACATCTAAAATGTAGTTAACAGCTAAGCCTCCTACCCAGGTTGCCCTGTGGCTCTTCTAGCCCAGCATTCTGTTGCCATGGTGGGCTCAGGACTGGCCCTTCACTTAACTGGAAAATTTTCTCCTATAAGTTTCAAGTGTGTGTGTGTGTGTGTCCCTTTCCAATTAGGCTGATTTTCGTACTTAGACATTATATATGCAGCTTTAGACGATGTTGCGATTCTCTCTCTCACACAGTCACACATGTACTCACTAGTGTGTAAAGAACGGCTCAAGGTGAAACTCCATTTCTGTGCTGTCTAACGTAAGGAAAGACGTTCGAGGTCCCATATTGTATTTCCACTGGGTCTTCTGATCACCTTCCTCTCAGACAGCTCCGTGCTGCTGCCTCGATTCTGGGGTGCTAGTTGATCAAACCACACCCGCCTTCCCCCATGAGCTGTGTTCAACGTGGATGGTTGTATGGTGTGAGATGGTTGAGTTTGGGCCTTTCGCCATTCTCAATATTCCGTACAAATAAAGAGGAAAAGGAACATGGATCATCAAGTGAATGTGGAGAGGTGGCCACCCGGGTAAGGCTGCGGTTCCTCGGAGCTGGGCACAGGACAGCTGAGTAGTGGCAAACTTGAGGGGGTCAGAAGGTAGACTGGGATTGCTTGTCCACTACCTGTGTTTGTCCTATGCTGAGCTTCAGCCATTCAAGAACCTCAGGCTTTGAAGGTAGTTGGGATCGGATGCAACTGTGAAGGGCATTCTGAACAACTCACTCCTTTCACGCTGCCCCATCAGGCTTGGCTTCACAGGGTCGCTCCCAGTGGACTTGTGAGTGGTAGGAAGAGTTAAAAGTGCTTTTTGGGGAAGCCGGGATGGCGAAGCAGGTTGAGCACTCCCACTGCCGCCCCAGGGTCCAGGTATCAAGTCCTGGTCCCAGCCTCAGCCTGCATGGACCCATATGCTAAACTGGGGTGTGCTTCTCACCCCAGTTTGGTTCGGCTTCCGCCTGGGGCGTGCCTCTCATGTGAGAGGCCCCCAGCTCACTGGGGCGTGCCTCCCACGTGGGAGACCCCCTGCCTGGTTCCCACCCAGCGCCTCCCCACCCCCATCCACCCGTGGATTGAAACTATGTTGAAAACTAATCAATGATGGACCATGGTGGAGGCTGCTCTGGTCTCTCCCCTTTCCCTCTGTCTGTCTCTGACAATAATAATAAAATAAATCTTTAAAAAAAAATGTGCTTCCATGCCGTGGCCTATGTGGCAGGCTTGACCGCTGGCTCAAGGTGGCAGAAGGTCCCTGATGTACTAGAAGTGGGTGGGCTTTTTTTACCGCCTCAAATTAAAGTTACATTAAGGATGGAGGGGGGGTGACAGGAACTAGGCCGGGAAAGCGGTGGCTATTAGCGTGGCTGAGTGGTGTGGCATCAGGAGAAATCTCCTAACCGGGAGCCACCCTGGGGTTCGCTCTTCTAGCTGACAAAATGACCCCCCCCCCTCAGGAGGAACTACCCAGCGTATTTGTAATGCCTACAAATGACCACTTTCTATCTGCTGTCTTCCTAATATTTTCCTTTTTCAATTACCTCTGTGAGGCTCCTGCTGGGTCCGTTTAAAGAGCACTTCCTTCCCCCGCTTAGGAGTTGAACAGCAGCAGCATGAAGGGCCCTTCCAAGTATTTGTTTTGCATCACTGTTACGGATGTGGTGTTCTGAGAGGGAGACAAGACTGGTGTTCAAGTTGCTAGCAAGGAAATTAAAAACTAGGGTAAAGATGCCACTCACTTTGAACAATAGAGACAGAAGAGCCGAGTGAGTGAAATTATATTTCTAAGACTGCCAATGCTCTGAAGCATCCCCAGACATCCTTGTTTGAGTGACGTGCCGCCTGTCTGTGGATTCAACACGGGAGGTCAACTAGTGAAATGTGAACTGGACGTGTTCATGGAACGGCGCACCTAGCAGGAGCCTGCAGCTAGAGGCAACTGAAAAATTCCAGGTTAGGCTCCAGGTGTGTCCAGGGAGGTATGATCTTCGTCTCCGAGAAGTGATGAGAAGCAGCAGCATCTTAATGATCCCAAGTTGTCAGGCCCGTAGAAGTTAATCTCAGACCAGGAAAGAAGAGACTGTTCTGCTACAGGAGCAGAACAGTTGGGAACCAATCTATCTCTGGAAATAAGAGTGATATAAGTCTGAAATCTGACTCTTGGAAACCAGTGTGAGGAATGAGAACATGGCAAGTGACAAGTGGGAGAGTCTTGGTGGAGATCGGAGTATAGAGGACAGTTGACTGGCCACACTGTGGTTCCTCATACAAACCGACCCGAGTATCTTAGTGTGTCTGCCTTTTGTCGCATGGACTTGGTCGGAAAGTCAGGGTCGGGACGTTGGAGAGAGGCCTGGAGGTCTTTTCACTTGATTTTCCATTTAAGCAGAAACGCTTCAGAAAGCATCACTCACAGGAGCCCATTCAGCTTCTGTTTGAACTTTTCCAGAATCTGGGGAGTTATCATTATCCAAGGTACCCTACTGCTGATTCTGACAGATGGAGAGAATTATTGTTGGAAAATGCTAAGCTGAAACCTGCTTCTCTCTTTTTATCCCCTGGTCCCTAGTCTATCTTCCTGAGCCAAAAAAAAAAAAATCCACTTGTTACATAACAGTTCTTCCAACACAGGTTGACATCCACAGCACGTCAACTCGAATGCCTACCACCTGCTTCGAGTCTCTTTATGAACAACTCTTCACCGAAGACAGGCCTCTCTCTCACTGCCTGCCACGTTAAAATGTGCCCAGGGACTCACCTGCTGATCTGGGCTTCGCAGGGCATGTTTCAGGGGGACTATAATCTCCTCCGGTTCAGTGTGCAATTGTGTTAGTTCCTTTGCCACACATGACATACTGCTGTCTAGAATTGAGTTTCACTGCAAGCTAAGATCTCCACATCTTCGTCACTTGAACAACTGTTAACACAACTTGCTACCACTCTGCATCTGTTGTCCTTAGTTTGCAGCAGTGCCTAGCACATAGTAGGGGTTAAACAAATGTTCATCAAAACCTCATTAGGGGGAAGCCCAGATGGCTCAGCAGGTTGAGTGCTTGCTTTGCAGCCCCGGGGACTGGCCCGTGTGGACCTGTGTGCTGAACTGGGGTGTGCTTCCCATGCAGGAGGCCCCCAGTTTGGTTCTTTCCCCCTGGTTCAGCTGCTGGCTTGAAGGGGGCATGCCTCCCATGGGTGAGGCCCCAGCCCTGTTCCCACCCTGCACGGCCCCCACCCACCTGTGTGAAATAAAACCATGTTGAAAAACTGATGACATACAACTATGGAGACTGCTCTGGACCCTCCCCCTTCTCTCTCTTTGTTTTTCTCTGTCTCTGTCAAAAACAATAAAATAAATATTAAAAAACAACAACCAAAAAACCTCATTAGAAACCCTTGTGTAGTAAGTAGCCATGCCGGTCATTTTAGTCTCTCATTTCCTCTAGGTAGTCTACTAGGAAAAGGATTCACTTTTATATAAAAAATAATCAGTGTGTGTGTGCATGTGTGTGTTTTGAAGAAGGTCTAAGATTTTACTCTCCTCCCAAGAATATTTTGAATTTTTCTTAACATTTGGCACAATACCCTTTAAATGTTTTTAATATATATTTTTGAAGAGTTATTTTATTACTTGGGGGAAGGTGTGTGTGAGAGAGAGAGAATGAGAATGTGGGAGGGTCCAGAGCAGTCTCCCTGGTTATACATCATTACTTGTGATAGTCTCATCCCACCCAGGTGGATGTGGGACCACACCAGGCAGGAACAGAACTGGGGGACTCCTGCATGTGAGGTAAGAACCTTCACTGTGGTCCCGGTGGTTTACCGGTTGCACCACAGTTCAGCATGTGGGTTTGCACCGGCTGGGGTCAGGATTCAATCCCTGGAACTGTGATTGTGAGTCAAGTGCTCAACCACTGAGCTATCCCAGCATCCCCCCTTTAAAGGTTTGTAATAGTGTTTGCTCTCTTACGTGTCACTGTCATGTCCATACTAACACAGAAAGGTCTAGTAGCTCCTGGCCTTTTCTATTCTTCAGAGTGAAGAAATTCTCCTCAATACAAGTCAACAAAACATCTTTTAGTAGCTATCTGAATTTTTCCATTTTGGAAGATTACAGAGCATTTAGATTTTCTACTTTGGTTTTAGACAATGTCTACATCCTCTCAATGGCTGTGTGGTCTACAATATACTCTGACAATACATTTACGATAAGATCTTTGGCTTTGACTGAAAAATATTTCACTGTTTCTACCTCCTAATTCACAATACAGGTCCATACCTTCCTGACATATGTTGCTCTTTTCTAATTCTATTGCATATTGCTTTTGAGTAAGGTTTACTCTGCATGTCTTTATTCCAAACACGTTACACTCTATCTTCATACCTGCGTATTTATCGCTGGTGTTACAGGTTGACATTCTTGAGGATTATCATGATAGGCAGTATAAAATGCCTCCCCAGAGATGTCTGCATCCTAATCCCTGGTATCTGTTCCCTTACATGGCCAAAGGGACTTTACAGATGTGACTAAATGAGGGAAGGGCTTTGAGATGGAGAGATCGTGTTGGATTATCTGTGAGTGCACAGTCTGATCACGTAAGTCCTTAAAAATGAAGACCCTTTCTCGCTGTGGTCAGAGGAAGATGTGGTGTTAGAAGAAAGGCACAGAGAAAGTTTGGGCTCTGAAGGTGGATGAAGGAGGCCATGAGCAAAGGAACATAGGTAGCCTCCAGCAGGTAGGAAAGGCAAGAAAAGAGATTCTGTCCTTGAGCCCCCTGAAGGGACTGCAGCCCTGGTAACAAATGGAGCTAAGCCCAGCGAGGCCCTTTTTGGACTTCTAATTACAGAACTGTGAGACAACGAATTTGAGTTGTTTTGAGCCGCTAAGTTTATGGTAATTTATGGTAATTTTCAACAGCAGAAATGGAGCATGAATATAGTTATTGTGCATTCCCTGAGAAGGGGTGCATCTATGTCATGAAGTTTTGTTCCCCAAACTTTTAAATTCTTCTCCTGAGAACAACTATTGTTTTTTGACACAGTATCCGGTTTTACATTTTTATAAATGTGTTTTCACTATATTCCATTCACATATAATAAAAATCTTCTCGATTTGGCCATTGAGTCACCTATTGAACATGCTTTCCTGTTCTGGGTAACATACATACTGGTCCCTCCTGAGAACCCATATGTCGGTAGGCTGTGGTTAGCTCCTGAATCTCCATCTTGTTTTGCTAGGCATGCTCAGTTCTCGATTTCTAATGTGCCCCAATTATCTTCCCAAGTTGTAACCTTTGACTATGTCACCAATTTTTTTTTTTTCACTTTAACCCAAATGGTTAGACTACAGGTTCTTTTGAAAGCACATTAGAATTCATAAGTTAGGTAAAAATGGGGGAGAGTTGATGTCTTTAAGAAATATTGCACGATGGTTATTAAGTGTTCCAATGAATAGCCTCCAACCTCCAGAAGGAGAACACATCTCAGCCTGACTGGTCCTACATGTGCCTATTCCTCCCCGCCACGCTCCCCCCAATAAATCTCCCCTATGTCCAGTGTGTGTGCAGATAGGAAGTGTTTCATTGCTTCCCCATACATGTGAAGCATGGAATGTGGCTTCCTCTTTAGAAGGTTCAGCTTTATTCTCAGATGCAACTCATGCCTCTTCTCTTGATTTCAAAGGATGACATTTAAAAAAATAGCTTTTTCTCTTCGAGGTCTTGTTCTATTGGTTACCTCACCACTAATTTTGATGCTGCCTGGTTCCTTGGAAATCTTTTCATTTCTGCCTCCTTTCCTGGTTTGTGTGTTCCACGCTCTCTAGAGACCACTCATTCTGCTGGTTTTCAAGTGTTGCACCTGTTATGCTAGACAGATCAGCTCACATTTAGGGAGCACACAATTGGGGGCCCCCTCAGGCAGACGGTTCTCTGATGAGCTTGGAATTCTTTTCCCCAGCTGAAGCCACACCACTGCGCTCAGGGTCAGCTTTGCTTCCACCTCTTGAATCAGTCTTGCCTCTACTCAAGGGATTTTTAGAGGCTCCTAGGTCAATACTGTGATACTTCCATAGTGGCCAATCTTGCTGCATGTTCCTCTCTGTCATTGTCCAGTAAGTTTAATCATGGATTCTTGCCTAGCACTTTGACACATCACTGTGTGCTTGGAACCAAAGAATAATAATTGAGTGCTTACTATATACCAGGAGGTCCACCTTTATTATTTTCCTTGCACCTTCACAATAATAATGTGTGTTAGGTCCTAGTATTAGCCCCACTTTTAGATAAAAGCTAGGCTCACGGAGTCCAAGTGATTTCCTCTAAGTCTCGCAGATAGTAAGGGGTGGAGGTGGGACTCACACCCAGGTCTGCGTGACTGCAGAGCCTACATGTGAACTCACTCTGTTCTACTCGTAGGATGTAGGCGATAGTGTCAGTGGCCAGATGCCTTTATTTTCTGTTCCCAAGACCAAGTCCTTTTGGACTGCGGTTCCCCATGGCTCCGCTAGGAGACTGGAGCCCTATGTCTGGACTCCCCAGACTCTGTCCTGATAGTGCCCCTAAATGTCCACTTACCGTATTTTCCGGCGTATAAGACGACCGGGCATATAAGACGACCCCCTAATTTTACAGTTAAAACATAGGTTTAGGCCTATATTCGCTGTATAAGACTACAGCCTTGGAAGTGGGGGGTAGTCTTATACAGCGAATATAGGCCTAAACCTATGTTTTAACTGTAAAATTAGGGGGTCGTCTTATACGCCCGGTCGTCTTATACGCCGGAAAATACAGTAATTCCTGCTCACTGCTGCCAACACCATTGTCAACCTTACTCCACCACGACCTCTCTTCTTGGCATTGGTTCTAGTGGCCAGGTCACCATCACTGCCCCTGACCACGTGGCTACCCAAGGATGTGGCACCTCAGGGCAAGCAGAAGTGTGCCCGGGGTGGAGGGGACAGAGAAAGAGAGAGAAGCATTTTTAAAAGTCTTTATGTGTGTGCAGACACAAGAGCGCTATAGAAATATTTGTCAACCGACGGTCACCAACTAAGTAGAATGGATACTTGTTATAGTGCTGGTGCTGGGAGCTACGCTACTATGATAGGCGTTGTCTCGTTAGCTGCTGGATCTTGGGGGTGGCCTAACATATCCCAGGAGGAAGGCACTTAGGGATCTCATGCAGTAGCCATTTACCAACTGACAGAAGAATTTCTCTATTTTAACACAGAGTATCAGTCCTGTGTGGGTGGGTCTGAGGGAAGGAAAGATTTCAGAGTGAGCTAAAATGGTGTGTTCAAAGGTGGGTTTGAAACATGTTAAATATATATAGCAGATCGGCTCTCACTTTGTTTCACTCCTTCCTCTTTACACAGCAGCTAGAGTAAACTTTCGAAAACAAAAGTTAATCCTTTGGGTCCTCTGTTCATAACGGTGAGATCCCATATCTCCTGTTCCATGGTTCCCCTGTCTCCTTCCTCATGCAATGCAACTCCTTAGCTTGGTGGTTAAGAAACCACATGATCTGGGTTTTGGTTTCTTTTTTAACATCTCCTCTGTGCGCGTGCATGCATGTGCATGCGCACGCACACACACACACACCCTATCCCCCAGTCATGTCAAATATTTGATATTTTTGAAACAACAGTGCATCAGCACATGCACCTTTACCCCAGGAGCTCCATTCTGGAAAGCTCCTCCTAATCCTAATCAACTAAACTTCACCTCTGATCACCTTCTAGCAACATCGCCGGGTTGCCTGTCAGCCTCTCACCCCAGACTGGGTCCCCTATGTCTGCGCGTCCGCAGTTGCTGTCCTTCTACATCTGTGCAGCCTGTCCTGTTAGTTCAATGCCGAGTTCACAGATCGTCAAAAAATACAAGAGAAAGCATTCACTCTCCTCATCTCACGGATCCACATACCAGCCCTGGGAGGTGCTGGAGCTGGGACATGGGTTCTCATACGTCACACAGCCCTACGCCATCGGACCACACTTACAGCCAAGCTTCCAATCCCAGAAGGAAACACTTGGGGACATTATATCTTTTTATGATACTCTAATAATTAATACACAAAAATCAAGTGAGGCCCTATTAGAGAGCCAGTTCCCCTAAGGCCAGGTGAATGTACGTTCCTCTCCACTGGCTTTCCGTGACGACGCTCCGGGAATCCATTCACTCGGTCCTGCTGCATCAGCAGTCTACAGGAGACTTGCTTTTTGAGAAGCGCGTCTTAACTGAACTCTTCCTACACCTCATGCCTTGAGTCTTAGGGGTGGTTTTGGACTTTCCTCTGCCTCCTTGTGACAGGTGGCCTCCTCTGGGCCTCTGGGTCCAAATGTCCCAGGACAGTCTGGGCTCCTCACATGGCCCCTGGGACCCAGCAACTTCCTCAGGCCCCTGAAGGTGCTTTCTGGGAACCAAGGGCGTCTAGGACTTCTAAAGCATGACCTTGTCCAGAGCTTACGGGAGGCGTGCTGACGGCTGAGGGCTCCCCTGAGGCATGGCTGGAGATGCTCCCCGTGCAGCTCCGGGGTCCCACCCGAACACTCGCCTAGTCAGCGTCAAGTGTCTCAACCCATTACCACAGTTCATGGACGCCCACGACGTGAGCGTGGCAGTACATTTCACTTTGGTGTTATATTACATAAAAATGGACTTACAGAGAACTATAAATTCCACAAGTCACTAGGAAAATAGTCGGTGTAGTCCTGGCAGAAACTGGCTTTACACAGTTCCTGCATGCTGACAGTTTTTCCAAGTGGCAAGTAAGCAAAGACGCCTCTGCAGCTGTGGTGGCTAATACGGTGGACACGTGGCCAGTAAGCCTGGCACTACGGCTGGTCTTATAGGAGATGCTCTGTTTAAGTATAAAGCACACATTTGACGTCCAAGACCGTATGAAAAAAATATATAAAATATATTCTTAATCATTTTAATGCTAATTATATGTTGAAAAATAATATTTTAGATATTTTGGGTAACATGTTGTTAAAAACAATTTCTTCTATTTATTTTTACCTTTTAATGTGGATAACCAGACATTTAAAGTTGTATATCTGGCGCTCAGTTTTCTACTGGACTAAACTGTTCTAGATGGTTTGCCTAGTAGCTCTTTAATAAGCAGACCGTGTAGATGGATGGAAAGTTAGTGCAGAATTACAAAGCAGAAAAGGTTATAAATGACAGAAGGAAGCTCACACTCAGATTTTTAAATTTCTGTTCCCTGAACACACTGGCATGCCACCTGCCTTGACAAGCTTTTAAGAAGGTCTGATAATCCTCAGAGAAACGAGGCCGAACCAAACCAAATGACATCCGTCTAAGGCTTGCTGAACGGTACCTAACCTCAGAGGCTTAAAATCAATGCTGATTTTCGCCATCTATTTTACCCTGGCATTTAAATACCCGTTAGATTGATTACCTTTGGGTTTTTGGTTAAGAGTCAAGATGGGTCTGATAGCCAGGGTGGCAATAAGTTATGTAGATATCATTGAATTTATGAACTCTGAAGCTCCAGGGTACCTGCTCGTTCAAGAAATATATTAACCACATGCACACCCGCCTTCATTTTGCGGTGAGGGCTTTCAAGCTAGCTCCCTATTGTACCACTTAATTTATGGTTAGGCTAGGTACATGGTTCTGGGTTCAATATTTCAATATAAGTTGCTCCAGCCATCAGAGTGGACGACTTTGGGCTTCAAAGAAGCCAGCCGGACAGCTGATGGATTGCCCGCTGTCCTATCCATAGGCCGGGCCATTAAGTAGCTTTTAAAGCTTGTCAGGGGTTTGGGTCTTTTTCTGCTCTGAGCAGCGAGCTGCACACGCCAGCCCAGACAAGCAGGATCAGCCATGCGGCGGCAGGCAGAGAGCGGGCCCAGTTACTTACGTTCACAGCCGTAGTGCCAGGAATTTCCCGGCAGACACTCATCACACTTAGGCCCTGTCGTTCCAGTCTTACACTCACAAAATCCTGAGTCATTACAACGGTCATGGACTGAGCCCAAAGGGTTACAATAACACTCTGTAGAAACAAGACAACACACAGGCTGGAGACAAGTCCGCATGGCTTAGAATGGTATCAACACAGAAGTGTCACTTACATCAACGCATCCCTTATTTAAGGAAAGATGTCCCCTAATGAAATGCTTTGGAAAATCCGGCTATTTCAGGTCCATTTCTGTATTCTCTCAGCCTTCCACAAATATCATTTTTTATGATAGGGGAGGAAATCAACTGAAAACTTCCAGGAAATAAGACATCATGCTCTTTATTGCTAACAGGTCATAATGGAGATTCCATTTGTTAGTGCATTTCCAGATGGTCTAATGAGCACCATGAGAAGTTTGTATATCAAGGCTAAATCAATATACCATCAGTGTAAAATCTGCTTTAAATTTTTAAAATGGGCTTATCTGTTACACTCAGTATTGGAGAACTGCTGAACATTTTTGAAGTGCAATATGAATGCACTTTGTTCATTCAAAGGCAGTTTTACTTTATGATTTGAAATAGCATCTTATATATACTTATATACACACACACATATATATATATACTGCTTTGTGATGAGCTTTTAGATATCGTATCTACTAGGCACATTCATTTAGCTTTTATGCAGCTTCAATGAACAATCATGAAAGAAAAATAATTTTATAATCCCAAGTAAACTTCAATATAGGCATCATGTGAGACATATTTTTCATAATAATGTCTGCTGGTAGAAGAATATAACTTTGTGTAATAAAAAGTAAACAAAATATTTTCTTGATTCTTCACATATTCTTAAACAGGATTTTGTTATTGTTTTTAACTTCTAAAGCACCGTTTTGCTGGAAGGCAGTACCAGCATTCCTTAGGCTTTTACTTGTGTGAGTGGTAGCAACTGCCAATTTGTAGCTTTTCGAATCTGTGGGCTGAAGTTTTTGTTCTTATTACCCACTGCCTACTCTTAGGGAAGTTCGTATATCTCTCTGTCTTTCATTTCCTTAATGTTAAAATGATGCCGTTTAGAAGTTTTCATGTTAAAAAAACAAAATCATACTAAGCACCCAACTGACCAACCAACCATAAAAAGACCTAAGAACTTCACTTTAATATCATCAAGTTTAACATCATATTAGCAATGGAGATTTAGCATTTAATGTGACAGAGATGTCCAGAGATTCAGCTCTATTTTTGTCATAGGGACTAATTAGACAATTGCTCCAAAGAATGTGGAGTATCTTAGAACTATGACCTATTTCATGTTGTCATTTTTTGAGTTCAGCATTCTTATGACACAAACATGTATAATAGACTAATAATGGCATACATAGGTAAAAATAAAACTAAATTAAATCTAAAATGCTCTCTACTTGTCTGGTTTGGTTTGTCCTTAATGACTAGAGTTTTATTTTAAGTTGGCATTTTCTATTTTAAGCAGTGTGGATAGGGGGTTTTAAAAAATTTTTTTAGTAGTACTTTTGTTGTGGCTTTAAAATGTTTTTCTGGACATATGCATATAATAGATATGTACCTATGTCAAAACTGTAATATGTTTCTTACTATTTAAAGGGTATAAGTTGACAATGTGTTACCAACATTTTATAAGTCAGGGAGTAGAGTGACATCTGGCTAACATGAATTCATATACTACTGTAGCCAATTAATCCATAACAATGGATTAATATAAGGTTTTGGCATCGGAAGTGGTGGTAAGTGTAATGTTATAAAAGCAGTTATGAAAATAAGAGCCAAGGAGAGGTGTGGTCTAGACCCCACCTTACAAACAAATAATCTCGTTAAAAAAATACCATTTATGGGTCTTTGGTCAATGGTAGGTGTTGGGGTGATGAGGATGGCCTTAGAAAACTACATTTTATTTCACGAAACTAGGAAGACTCTGCAGGACAGTGAGAATAAAAACATGAGATGCTTTTGGAGGTTTGACTAAAAAGGTATACTACAATTGATTTATAGGTATTAGAAGTGTCTTGGGTTTGCTTTGCTCTATACAAGTTACCTCTGGTGACCTGATTTGGGTTTCCAGAGGAATAAAAGAAATAATATGTCCTAGTTTGAGATCTGTTTCGTAGCAACTGCTCAGCCCTGTGTTTCACTCTGATGTTCAGCTCATTATCAGGGATTATTAGCAGTGATTACCCAGGGTCACCGACAACATATCCTCCAGCTTCCTGCTTAATGCTCAAGTGCATATGACACAGAATCATGCAAGGATGTCATCTGCATGTAATTGCTGCCTCTTACAGGGTAATTACATGCATCTGTGGAGATATGGTGGTGCTTAGAATTTGTATGAAAATGGGTAAATTCACCGGTTATCACACTGTGGCAACGTGGAAGAGCCTGCATTTTATATTTGCCACAATATAAAATGATGCCCGTAGTTTAAGACACCTCTTTGAACGCAGAGTCGACACTTTGTCAAAGGTATGGGCTATTCCCTGGTGGATTGGACGGCCGATTGTTACACAACTGGAAAAGTGCCTTTTTTTTTTTTTTACATTGTAGTAGGAAAGACTAAGATGAAGTTCAAATTTTCTGAGATTACTGCCTAATTCTGTGAAAACTAGTTGGGTAAATACCCATTTCTTTCCATTAGTGCTTTCTGTACAAAATAGTATAAAAATGAACTCTTAATTACTTGCAGTGTATCCTTTCCAATTTAAATCTCAGTCAGGCCCTCTGGGGACCTCACATGTGGATGAAAGTCAGTAGGTTCATGCCATCTCATAAGGCAAACCTTGCAACAGAACAACGGGCTTCCAGGGGCCCCTGAGAGTAAACTCCAACCTTACCCTGTGGACAGGCAGCCCCAATATTTCTGCCCTTGGTCCCTCAAGTGGGAAAAGTAAAATCTATAGTTTTATTAGGAAATTGTTGGTATGTGTGTATAGACTGAAGATAAAGAATAGACCATTGCATATACCAGCTAGGCAAATTTTTCAGTTCATTCTTTAAAACCAACTTTATGCCTTAGGAAAAGAGCAACAGCATGAGGAATTTTGATATTTGGGGATGGTTGTAGCTAATTTTAATGGTATCTAAAAACACTCATCTTTGTGCTTAGCAATTGCTTTACTTGGTTTAAAGAGTCTAACACATTGATTAGAAACATGTTTGTCTCAACAATAAATACAATTTTACAAAGATTTATAATTTGAATTAACAAACTTTCTAGAAATGGAAAAAAGTTGTTCTTGATTTTTTAAAAGTGGAAATCAATACAGAAATGTATATGAAGTTTTCATTTTTAATTTATGTGATTTAAAAGACGAACTAAACAAGTCATGTTCTTGTTTGTGGATAATCAAACATGGATTTACAGTAGAACTATATAGTGTAAATCTATACCTCTTAGAATTGGATAGAAAGTGCAGATTTTGTAGTTCATAGATCCCTTTAGGACTGGAAAAAGGCTCAATTTCGTAAGAATAGAATACTCTGAGTGAAACATACTGCGATGATGGTAAGTTACCTGCTGTGAGAAATTTTAAGGAATAAAATCTTTTCTCTTAAGGTCCTTTTCTTTGATTTATTTAAAATGAAAGAAAATGCTAAAACATTTAAATTTTATGTATTTTGTAAATATGATTAGATTTTAGTCCTGGGTTCCTATTTATTTTACCTTTTCCCTTGTTTCCATATTTAGAGTATGACATTTATAAGCTTTTACAAATGATATTCCGTGAACTGTAACTCTGCATTCAAAATGCAGACAGCTCCATGTCTTTTGGTTTTTATTTGTATCCTCAAATCTTTGTAACCCAAGTGTGATGGAGGTAACTGAACGGCTGTTCACAAGCTCAGAGTGGAACTGTGGCTGTCGCCAGGAAGCACGCCATCGGTACACGTCTGACAAGCTGAGCTGTGCTGATTGTGTCCCGGTGGTGGTTGGGAGACAATATTCAAACTTTGAAGTCAGGATACTAATGCTTTGCTAAAGCTGGATGATCTGGGTCAATTTACTTTCCTCAGCTAGGAAATAGGGGAAATTAGCGCTAAAATACTTACCCTCAAGTATTTGTTAATAAGGAATAAGTAAAAAACCAAGAAACAAACAAACATATTTACAAGTCAGTCTACAGTTCACCAAGTGCTTCCTGTGCACCCCTTGTCACCCCATTCTGACCAGGAGTTCTCAGGTGACTTACCTAAGGCACACAGCTATTAAATTAATGAACTGGGACTTGAACCCAAGTCTCCGGCCTCTAAGTCCAGTGATTTCTCCACTAATTCACAAATGATAAGGAAGACTTTGAAAAACAGAACATACTGTAGACGTAAATGTATTAGGTCGAGTTGACCCAAATGAATTCAAAACAACTTGTACAGCTACTTTATGAGACACTTGGCAAGTATCTATATTACCCTGACGATTCGGTCAGAGACCGATGATCTCAGAATTGCAGATCGATTGGGTTCCTTTTTTGATGAAAGGGTCATTTTTCAGCTTGTGTATTCTGTTTGGTCTTTAGAGAAAAAAATTTACCTTTAAAATTGGGTGCCTACAGAGGTACCTGCTAGTGTGGTAACAGATACAAAGCCATGACCATTTTTAATGTGTATCTGTATGAACATTTCTTCCAAGAAAATGACAAAGTGAAATTCCATTTATTGTTTCTTGTTATTCCATCTTAATTTCCCTTTCTTAAAGGCAGATCCTACTATGCAAAAGGTAGGAGAATAGTTTTTGGATGGAAAGGGTATCTGGTTCCCTACAGCTGTCATGAGCAGTAGTCATGGCAGGTGGGGGGAATGTTCTAGGAACCCTATGGGCCCAGTTTTCCAGGGCTCGTAAAGCTAAGGGAATTAATCATCTAGAATGATTTTGAGAAATTGCTTCTCCTTTGAGGGGCTGCAGAAAAATTCAATAAATGGAATTTCTTTACTATGGATGCAAAAGTCAGGAAAACTTCTGCATAATCAGTTGCTAGTGGCTTTCAAAGCCAAATGGCAATATTTTTATTGTAATCAGCAATCAATATTTGTTGATCATGAATTATGTGCAAGAAAATCTGTATCTTAATTTCTCATATCTAGAATTAAATCTCGTCTAATGAATTTCCATTTTGAAAGCTGACTGTGTAACTTAGTTTTAAGATCACGTGGACATGACCAGGTTTTGAGATTTCATGCAACAAATAAATAAAAACAGGAAAGAAATAGAAAGAAAATTCTTCATCTCCTAAACATGATTTTTTCAGAGCATTATATTTAAAGCAACAGTAGCATAAGGATTCAAAATATATCCCCCAACTATGATTTCAACCAGCACAAGCGAGTTTTAAGTCTACCACGAAGATGTTTTCTCCATGGGGAAGTTTCATTCTGACTCCACCCTGGTGCAAATCACCAGCCTCTCCACTTTAAATAGCTCCCCATAGCTCGAAAGACACAGAACAATAGCTGAAATTATAATGAAACTGACCTATGCACACATTCTCATCGTCCAGCTGTGCGGAAGCATTTCTGAAGTAGCCCAGCCTGCATAACTCACAGTGCTGCCCTCTAGTGTTGTGTTTACAGCTCACGCAAATGACTGTATTGAGCAGATCGATATAACTGCATCGATTGGAGTGGCCGAAGCATTCACAATCTTGCAAGGAAGAACAGAAATGTATACAGAATGTATACAGTAGCAGAGTCATAGCACACGACATGCGTGAATAAAATGAGTGGAGAAAAGATGGCGGAATGGCATTGCATAGACACGATTCAACACGACACACGGCAACAACAAGTGGTTGTGACCAGCATGGAAGTAGCATCTGTTTCAAGCAGGAGAGAAAGGCTGGACGTCAGAACATGACTGGAGATTGTTAATTCTTGGCAGACCAGATGAACAGAAGCATTTGCAGGTGCACACCTTTTAATAATTGGGAAGACTTGGTTTTCACTGATGCAAAAGTCTAACTTTTGTGGCTGAGAACTTGTCTTTTGATCACTTGCCTCATTTTCTCTTCAAGTTTGCAGTCTTACAAAAGAGGCTGGGAAGTGTGTGAGCATCTAGGACCTGAGTCTGCCATCACCCATGGCTCCTTTGTTTACACTCTCATTGTCATTTTTATGGGGACAGTAACTTGGTCAGGGTTTCACAGAAATCTAGGCAACTAAATAATCCTTCAATCCTTCCTTCCTTCCTTCCTTCCTTCCTTCCTTCCTTCCTTCCTTCCTTCCTTCCTTCTTTCCTTCCTTCCTCCCTCCCTCCCTTCCTTCCATCCTTTTTCCAAATGCTAAGAGGGAAAATGGCTTTTGGAAGCCTTTCATGAGGCCAAATCTGCATGTTTGTTTATGTGTGAAAGACGTTATATAAAGCAGGGAGATTACTTGTATAAATAGGGGGCGCTTAACATTTAATTTCCCCCAAGTTTCAAGCTAAACCTGCTACAAAAGAAGGATTGGGCAGCTACTGTATCCCCAGAACTGTCTTCCTTTGTCTCCTTAAAATGTGGGAGGTGCCTCTGAGGCTTAGGGGAGCCTGTGATGAAGGGGATGGAGAAAAGAGGAAGAGATCCAAGATGAGGTGGGAAGGGTGGGGAGTAACCAGATTTCCTCTCTGCTGCATCTCAACCACAGCAAGAAGTGCTTAAGCGATTTCAGCCTTTTTAAATGAATCAGTAAAGACAGGGCCTCTGTAGGTGCAATAATTATCAAATTAGACAGAAGTAAAATGGGTGAGGGATAACTAAGTGGTGAATCTAATTTGTCATCTCAAAATATGGGGAAAAGCTATGCTGGACGTTTATGAGGAAGGTCAATCATGACACTGACAACTGTGTTTATCTAAAAATACTCCTCTTTTTAAAAAAAAATATTATTTATTTATTTATTTATGACAGAGAGAGAGAGAGAGAGAGAGAGATAGAGAGAGAGAGATACAGAGACAGAGAGAACTGAACGGGGAGAGCTCCCCAGTTCAGCATATGGGTCCGCACAGACAGGACCGGGATTTGATCCCCAGTCCCTGGTGCTGCAAAGTGAGCGCTTAACCCACTGAGCCATCCCAGCTTCCCCCCCAAATACTCCTCTTTTAAAGGCCAGCTTTTATTTTTATCTCACTAGGAAGCCAAACACAGTCACTATTTGTGCCCATCCATCCATCCATCCAACAATCATGTTATTGTTGGTCTACTATGTACCAGGTACCATGCAAGGTGCTAAGTTACTCTTTTGGCCTCATTACACTTTTGGAAGTACTGCATTTGACGACCAGAGTGAAAATGAAACAGCATCCTCAAACAATGAACGAGGAAGAATAAGAGAGGATGAGTAGCCCCCCCCCCCCATTTTAAATTAACAAGCAGATTCACTTATTGGAGAGTCAGTGACTACAGCAGAGAGCTGAGGGTCAAGGTCCCGATAGAATGAGATCAAGTTTGGGTGGACGATGGGGAGGAGTGGAAGATGCCCAGGAATAGAGTCAGGCAAGAAGAAGGGGAGGCTCCTGACGGCTCCCACTTTCTGTACTCCAGGCTATCTGTGTCACTGTACGTGTCCTGGGTGGGGAGGGAGATGGGGACCCAGGAACACCAGCTGGGGGAGTACTGGGAGAAGGAGGCCATGGGACTCCAATGTGGGCCATGAGGTAGGAAATTACTTGGGGTAGTTAAGGCACGCCAAATGAGTAACAATGACAACAGCAATAGAACTACAGCTCACAAAACTCAATTCTCTTAGAAAACAAACAAGTATTTTACCCCCAAACACTAGGTCCCTGAGTCATTTCTGATGCCTTAGAAAACCCCGCCTCTAGAACTTTCCTGGGTTGAAGGTTTGAAACAGGGAGAAGCTTTCTGGCCTACATCCACCCCAGAATAGTGGGAACAGGGAGGAGATCCGACTCTCCAAACACAACAGCTCAAGGACTTCCTCCCAGCTGCCAGGAATTCCTGAGCTGTGGGCACTGGGACCACACTTTGTCTTGGGGAGGGGCCCCTTCGTGGTGGCCCTTCTGCCTGTTCCCCACCCTAGGTCGGTCCTCGGATCACTTAATAGAACCACCTCAACTTTTTTCCAAAGCATCTTTAATTGGGCACGAATTCAGAACTACATAGAAGTCCTTGCTGTTAAAAGGCTTGTTTTGTGGGTAAGACAAATGTGTGCTCAGATAAATAGAAAACAAAATGGCCTGGCGTAAGAAAACCAACAGTGACATAAAGCCATCGAAGGAGAAATTCATTTAACTTGAGAAGAGTTGGGACAAACTAACCTAACACTGGACTTAACACTACATCTTCCGATGGAAGGTGGGGTTTATTGGAAAAAAAAAAAGAACAAGAGCATTTTAGGTGAAGGAAGTAGTGTGCAAGGCATGAAGTTGGGCAAGTGTAGAGATTAAGCTGGAGAAATTTCAGAACATGCTTCCTTTGTGGGTGTTTGGAGGATTCTGTAGGATCCACCCAATGGCCAGGATTACAGGCTGAGCTCCACCCGACATAGTGATAAGTAAAATTCAGCACTTTCAAACCCAGTCCATGAATCTCCATAAAGAAGTCGAGTGTGACACTGTTATCTACTATTCTTTGAATTTCACAAATAGTATGCATTTCTATGATAACATTAACTATTTCTTCCTGGGTCCTTTTTTGGAAAACCAATTAATTTTGATCAGAAAAGTTCAACACTATAAATTACATAAACAATTATATAATTATCTATGAAATCACGTTCAACTAAACACCCAATATTATAAATTTATTTTGGAAAATAAGTGGATATTTACAATGTCTTATAATTGAGGAAATGGGCTGACAGTAACTTGATTCTTTTAACACTTTTTAGACTCTTCTGAGACTTTGATAAAGCTGTCTTCTCTGGCTATGATATATTTGAAAATAAAAAGCAAAAGATCTGGGAAGGTGATTTGAAAAACATGAGAAAAGTCTATAAATACAAAATATTTCAAATATAATGATTAAACTGCTATATTATTTTTCAGCTTTGTTAATTTACCACACAATAGTAGCTAGTCTTGCATCATAGGCATAGAATCCATGAATAATTATTAATGTTATAGTTTGACCTGCATGACCATATTGAGATCCTTAAGGGTTGGTATTAGTAAAGCGATAATTCTTTGATCCTCTAATTCAGTCACCTACCATTTCGTCCCTTCCATTTTTACAAAGTAGAATCTATGGTCCATCCTCGTAATTGCTTCCTTTTGTATATTCTCATCTCCCTTGTCCCCTACCCACTGTCCCCAATCAGTCTTCTGGGTAAAGCTCCTCCTGGTTAAATTCAACTCTTTACCTCCCCATGTCTACACCCTACCAGGTAAATGTGGCTGAATTTTTTGCTCCAACTTTTTTTTTCTTTTGAAGATTCATTTTATTGTTTTTGACAGAGACAGACGCAGAGAGAGAGAGACAGAGAGAAGGGGGAGGGCCCAGAGCAGTCTCCATAGTTGCACATCATCAGTTTTCCATATGGTTTCATTCCACACAGGTGGGCGGGGGCTGCCCCGGGTGGGAACTGGGCTGGGGGTCTCCCCCATGGGAAGCACATCCCCTCCAGCCAAGGGCCGAATGGTGGGAGAGGGGTGTGGGGCGAGGACTGAACTGGGGGACTCCTGCATGGGAAACACACCCCAGTTCAGCACGTGGGTTCACACGGGCAGGGCCGGGATTCGATCCTCGTTCCCCGGGGCTACAAAGCGAGCACTTAACCCGCTGAGCCATCCCGGCTTCCCTTCTCGCCCTTTCTGAAACAAGTCTCACTTGTTCCCGAGCATAAAGCTCAGCGGGGCCCTCAGAACTGCCTGGCCACTTCCTGAATGGGGGGCTTCTGGGCCACCCCTCCCTCTACGGGGTTTCCTCCTCCTTCAGCATTGCTTTTTGTTCTTTCTCCTCAAATGCCTCAGGGCTCCGTCCTAGGACCTCTTTGCTATTCAGGTTCACCCGAGAGCCAGAGTTTTTTACTCAGCCTCGTGACTTTATAAGGCAGGGGTGTCCAACCTCTTGGCTTCCCTGGGACCCATTAGAAGAAGAATAATTGTCTTGGGTCGCACATAAAATACACTAACACTAATGATAGCTGATGCCCGCCCCCCCCGCCCCCCCACCCCCTAAAAAAGATTGCACAAATACCTCCTAATGTTTTAAGAAAGTTTACGAATTGGTGTTGGGCCTCCTTCGAGGCTGTCCTGGGCTGTGGGTTGGACAAGCTTGTTAAAAACTATCTACAGTAGACTCTCCACTAACCGGAACTCAAGCAACTGGGAGTTCCGGTTAGTGGAGAGTCTACTTAGATGTGTCCAGCATCAACCCATCCCTATGGGAGCCGGTTAGCTGAGAGACTACTGTTCGTGCTAACCTTGGCAAAACAGTGGTTTCTAGCCTGGACCAACTTTCGTCAGTTAGTGAGACATCATCCAGACTAATATACTCGACTGCCTTCACGTCTCCCCTTGGGCATTTCATATCAACTTCCACATGCTTCCCAAACCTGCTGCCCTCCCCCTCCCCCACCTCAATCAACCACGGTTCCACTCTTCCCATTGCTTAGCTCCGAATTCACTGAGTCCATCTTCACCCTTTCCTTTTCTCATCCTGACAACCGACCCATCCTCAGGCCCTCTGGCTTTGTTGTTACAATACAGTCTGAGTGTCACCACCTCTCACCAGCTTGTCCTTCAGGGCACCATCACCCCCTACCTGGATTATGGCTGTTGTCCCCCAACTGTTCTCCTGGCTTCCACCTTTGCGATCATCTCCTTCCCACACAGCAAAACTTAAGTTAGGTCGTGACATCCTCAGCTCATCCACTTCAATTCCGAATAACAGAATCTGACTCAATCATTCCCCATGGAGCTGACCACTGGCTTTCCCAGGGGGCTCACTGCTATCTCACTGTCTTCCTCACTCACAGGGACACCCCTCCAGGTTGCTCTGCGCTTGCTGTTACCTCCGTCTGGAATATTCCTCCTCCCCGCCGCCACTCGACATCCCTATGACTTCTTTCTTCATCTTGCTTTTAGGTCTCTGCTCAAAGGAAATTCTGTGACACTATCTGAAATGACAGTTCTGGACCCAAACATACCGATCCCCTAATTCCTAACCCTGTTTAACTTTTTTTCTATAGGCTTCATAGTTCCTGAAAAGTATACTTTACAAATGTTCACAGGAGTGCAGACTGGGTCTGGTTTGTCCACAGTGGTGACCACAGAGCTCAGAACATCACCTGGCACATACAAAGCCCCTCCCCCCAAAGTCAAATGAGTGACTCAGTGATGAACCTGAGGCACCTTCCTCTGGGAAACAGGAAGACACAGGAAAGTCATGTTTAGATTCATTCCTCCACCATTCGAGATCTACAAGAGTCTAGCTCTAGTGTATAAAAGACTTTAGAAAACCAACAGCCACACAAGAAGATAGAACTGAATTAGTGACTATTTTAGCCAAGTTGATCCTACGTCTACTCAGGTCAGTGGAAGCAAAAAAAGAAAAAAAAAGTAGATTTCCAAAAACTGCTATGGTTTTATGTAGTTTTTCAATCTCAAATTGCTTTGTCGACTACGTATCTTTTTTTTCCTTTCTTTCACACGTGTTAATTCCTGTTGTGTAAACATAGCTAACGGGGTTCTCTAAACACATGTGTGAACTGTGACACAGCAGACATACCAACACATAGGTACTGAGAGCCATCGTGAACTGGGGGGTCACGAGTGAGGCCTGGGCCTGCCAAGTCTAACGCAGGGTTTCTCGACCTTGGCCCTGTTGATATTTTGGGCCAAATCCTTCTTTGTTGTCCGGTATATTGTAGGAGATTTAGAAGCATCTGGGGCCTTTACCCACTAGATGCAGCATGCCCCAAGCTGTGACAACCAAAAGTCCCCTGGGAGGGGGGAAATCCCTGCTATGACGTGTGATATCGTGTAAGGCAGTTGTGATAACACAGGTCTTAGTCACTGGCTAGTTAAGACCAATAAAAGCGAACACGTTTTAGAAGAGGGAGTGGTCAAGTTGGCCTTCGAGGTCAGGAAAGAGCTAAACCTCTTCTAAGGTTTACAGTCTCTTTCTGAGGTTGGTAGCGGGGAAACCTGGAAGGGAGGGAGTTACAGGCAAACAAACGGTTGAAAAAAAGAGAGAGAGAGAGAGAGAGAATGGAAAAAAAAGCACGTTAAGAAGAGGAGAACGTTAAATTTCCCCTTGGTGTCCTCTCTTATGTTTCCCACGTTGCTTCTAATTTACATGATTACATTCCCTACATAATATAAGGTAAAGTACTCTTGGCACAAGTAGATTTTTTTTGGTCTAATGAGGAAGGCTTATTCACAGTCAGAGGTGGAGAAAATTCCTTTTAGTCACTCAGAAAGAAAGGATTTGGGGAAAAGACTTTAGACAAACAGAAGGTAAATGAATTTGAACTCTAAAAAGTATTTTTCCCTTCACTGCATTGACAGTCACCAGACCTTGAGGGGGGTTACCCTGGGGAAGGGGGTGGAACATCCTCCTTATTCTTACCCGACCCCAACCCGGTCTTGCAACCTTTCGTAGCACATGAAGGTCTCCCATACACGCCATTTGATGACGATGGTGTGGGGTTTTCTACGATGGTTCTACTGCATTAGGTGGCCTCTTTCTGCCACCAGGGATGTGTTTGGACCTTATCAGGGCTGTGACACCACGAAACCAGAGGTTCAGTGATGTGAGGTCAAATTCCAGATCCAGGGGCCTCTCGTGTATGTAGCCTGCTTGAGAGGACATACAGATGGGCTTTGTGACAGTCCTATCGCTTCCTTTCTCCTTCACCTCTTTGGTTTCCTTGTTGCTCTGCGAACACTCCAGGAACTTCCCCAGGGCCTTTGCACTTGCTGTTACTTCTGTCTGGAATATTCCTCCCCACCTCTACATCCCTATGACTTTGCAGACTGTAGAAAGAAGGACATGCTGACCACGGCCTCCTTGACTGACTCATGATATGCACATGTGCCCAAATAGGCTTGGTAACCTATTAGCTGGCCACTGCTCTGTTCCTAAATAATGGATGTCCTCGGATTTCCAATCCATTCGGAAACCCCTTGTAAGAGCATTGCTGATGTCCGATATGTGAAAGCACGTTGTGAGGAAAGTTTAAGGCATGGTTTCAGTACTATTGGCTTTTCCCATCTTCTGACCACTTTTCTCCTTGTCACTCTATGCCACAGGAAGACCAACTCCATGTTGATTAAAATCTGATTTCACTAGATTCAACAGGGAAGCTATTATGGTCATTTTCACCAAGTGGGTCAAACAAAATACATATTTTGTTAATAAATATACTTATTTGCAAGAGGTGTTTCCTTAAAAAAAAAAAAAGAAAAAGAAAAACATAACATATGCCCAACAGTCAAGGGTGGAAAACAAGACACACCTGTCACATAGGACATTTACAGAAAAATGGTGAAATGGAAAACAGGAGTCTTTATGTTTCCTGAAAAATCTTCATTCTGTGAATGACAGATGCTAGCTGGAATGGGCCATTTATGAGTCATAGATGAGACACTGCTCACTTTCATTCAAAGGCAGTAATATAATAATTATTGTTAGATGGTAATCAATGCTTAATCTAGTGCAGATCTTCAGTGGTACTTGTTCAAATTTATTGCAAATAATGTTTGGAGTTGAAATTCCAAGATTATTTCATTAGCTACAAAGTCTAATGGGCACCATGCATGGAACGTGCCATTCTGTTCTCATGAAAAGCATCCTTGAAATTCACTCTAAGTGGGGTTCCATATTTTCAATGCAAAGGAGTAACAATGTTAATACTCTAATATTCCTGTTCTAAACAGACCCCTCAACTACTGTAATTCTTATTCACACATTAATCTTTCAGAAAACAAATGTTGTAGCATTGTTAATTTGCAGCAGCCAAATTCCTGAGTGAATCTTTTTTCCCCTCTTATAGATGACATTCTTAAGTTCTAATTGATGCATTGATCAATCTCAGTCAACATGCCTCATCGATAAGCTGATGGGTACACTGCACAGATATTCCAGATTCATACAGTGCAATGTTTCACAACACATAACACCATGAAATCACTGTATGAATCCAAGAATTCCTACCTCTCTTGTGGTTTGCAACTTGAACAGAAGAAACTGTTGACAAAGCTACTTTGGGAGCAACTGGATAGGTTTAAAAGAATGAACAGAACATTAGAAACAATAGTGAAACGTTCATACTGTAATCACTTATCATTCACCCACTTGAAAAGTAACCCTAAATGAAGAAACTACTTGTGTCTGTTCCTGGGAGCTTGTTTCAGTCACAAAGGAAGTCTTATCTTTGGCTGAAAATAGTTTAACGTCATCAGAAACAAAGTTTAGAAGCTTTATTTTCAGCAGCCAAAAGAATTACCATTTAAATAAAAATTGCAGACTATTCTGGTAACAATATAGACATTGGGATCCCCTACTGTCCCTCTCTTAAAATAGTAGTTGTGTTGTTGAGTTAATTAGCAATTGCATTGCTGCCATTCACCATGTCATTCCCTGTGTGTACCCTGAGCTCCTTCACACATAAACCTGTTACACTATTTTTGTTGAGATGATTAGACCTCACAGCACATGATCGTCATGGTCAACCCTTGCATGGCGTTGGGACCCCAGTCTGAGTCACCTTGAATCTGTCTACCTTTCGAAAATGTAGTCTCCTTCTTCACATGTGTTACCTTTGTGATGATATTAATTTATTAAGAGCAGGGATGTCTCTCTAAGTTTGCCTGCCACTTCTTTTCCAATTATTTGTGAAGAGTCGCCTGTGTAAAAACAGGATAGTGCCTGATGTTCTCTGCAGATGTTGACAAGCTAACTTGTGGCTGCTCAGAGTGGGGCTGTGTGGGAAATGGCTCCTGTAGCCAAAATGTCAAGTTCAACCTCTCTGGTCAAGTGTGCTGCTTCCCCGACCATTTCATGTGCACACATGATCCACGTTCTAAAGAAGGGCAGCTGGCATGAACTCCAGGCCTTTCTGGAAGCTCTCCATCCTGGGACACTCTCAAAACACAGCAAAAGAATTAAATGGGTCTGTTTCAGTTTGTGAACAATGTGTAATTTGGTTGGTCTCAAAACTCATGGTGGGGCTGTGTTAAGTATTAGGTCTTGTCTTGTATACTTTGTTGAGCTATGAAATGCAATGGGAAATATCATACAGAGGGGCATTTCACTGAAGATACTCCCACTGAACTAGCTAAGGAATAAAGCCACTGAATGTCCCCCGAATCCTCACAGAATTATACTCAGAGGGGGTGAGACTGATTTGTATGTCTTCCACATATGTATGCAGAAACTTGGAAATATTCATTTGGAGCCTATGATTAAGATAATTCTATTTACTAGTAATATATGGATCTAGGACAGTCTCGATTTCATCGCTCTGATCAAGGACGGAGAATGCAGCCTTCCAATTTGACTCCTCAACAAATTGCTAATATACTTGGTTTTGCTTAGCAGCTATTTCCTGGTCGCTCCTCTTGCTCATTTCCACCTCCATCTGTATTCATTAGAGTTTAAAAGGCACATCCTGTATATAATGACGGAAGGTGGAAGCCAAAGATGTGCCTTTTTTCTCTTTTTGAGAAAAAGGCAAAAGAATACAATTTTCTATTAAAAAAGACGGCTATTTATACACGGCTATGTATATCTATAGGCTGGATGTTCGTGTGAATTCAACATTACACTGCATCTTATGAATTTTATTGCCCAGTTTTTCAAAGTTCTATTTCTGCCCATGGAATCACACACTTGTCTGTCAGTCTCTCTCTTTTATGGATTATTTTTATTGTTGATGTTAGAAGTCAAAAAAGAATGACTGGTGTACGAACAGGGAGAATACAAGTTGCTCTTAATACTGGTAGAAATTAATGTTACCGTATTTTCTGGCGTATAAGACGACCGGGCGTATAAGATGACCCCCTAATTTTACAGTTAAAACATAGGTTTAGGCCTATATTTGCTGTATAAGACTACCCCCCACTTCCAAGGCAACACCAGTTCTTTTTTTAATTAAATTTTTAATGAATGACATTTTTCGAACATACCATAATATACCGTACATTGATAGAACATGTATAATTGGCATGCATAAAAAGCCTGCTTGGA
>PVKE010005493.1:0-58862 GCA_004027555.1 Craseonycteris thonglongyai
GACGACCGGGCGTATAAGACGACCCCCTAATTTTACAGTTAAAACATAGGTTTAGGCCTATATTCGCTGTATAAGACTATAGCCTCGGAAGTGGGGGGTAGTCTTATACAGCGAATATAGGCCTAAACCTATGTTTTAACTGTAAAATTAGGGGGTCGTCTTATACGCCCGGTCGTCTTATATGCCGGAAAATACGGTAAACATTTTTCCTTTAAGGTTTTCATAGCTTTCAGAGTTAACTTATATGAGACTACATGGCCAGAAACTTTGGAAAAATTACATTTCTAATGAAATGTAGCATCCCCCCCAAAAAGTAAATGACTAAAAAATATTAAATCATTCTAAGTTTAAGATTAGATAGCTTTCCCCAAAATTAAATTTTACTAAGATTGGGCAATTTTAAGTAATTATGGTTACTTTTTAAGTCCCTTTTCATAAAAAAAAAAAATTCAAACAATAGAAGGATTCTATCTCTGGCATCCCATTAAATAATACATTGTTAAACACATTAATAAAAAATAATCTGAAGAACTCTGCCCTTGAAATGTATTCTACTCTGTATTATAAGTCTTACCTATTTAACAAAAACTCACTTAAGGAGCTAGAACTGTGATGTGTGCGAGCATATGTATACGTCCCGAACACTTATTCATGTTTATTATTTTTCTTGGATTTCATTGAAGACTCCATAAACAGGGTTCAAAATGTGATTTGGGGGAAGAAATAAGCACGGTTAATACTAATTTATAAGGGGAAAACAGCATACCTTCTGTGTGTACGTGCCTCCTAATTATTTAAATCAAATCACAAAAAGCAACTGTGGGATTTACTTTCCAGTAAAAAATAAATATTACCATTGTACTTTTCTGTATCTTTTTAAAATTTCTATTTTTTTCCTTTCTACCTACTGAGAAATTTTCCATTCAACTACATCCTGGATCCTTTGAACTACATTTGTTAACATTCCAGATAAAGTTTTGGCTAAAGGATCAAGCTCAGAAGCAAACTCATTAATATTTTAGAGAAACCACTTGTATCAGTTATTTAAACATATCTCATAATTTGGAATCTAATTCTTAATAAAAAATGTGCTCATTTTTTTCCTCAAGAAGAATCTGTATTTCATAATTCTAAGCAACAACTTTTATTACCAATAAATTTAGTAACTGTTGCCTTAAAAATCAATAATTACACAAGGTAATGATAAATTTACAGAATTTTTAAACACTGAGAATTCAGAATCTAACAGGTAATACAAGTTGTTGTATTTTGAATTAATCTTTTATTCCCAAATTAAACACTTAAATGACGTAAGAATGACAAAAGTCATGAGAGGCTTATGATGTAATTCTATGTGCCTTATTGCAATGGATACGCTTTTTACAAGCAGTGGTTAAATATTTCCTTCAAATGATAAAGACAACTTGGTTACTCCTCAGGAGGCTGCTGGATTACCAGTGTAACTAAATTTTGACACAATTATCTGGAAACTAGTCTCAATTTTTTTTTCACAGTTAAACTCAGATGTAATAAATGACTCTTATAGTCAACAACAGAAGATATTGAAGTGCTTTTTGTAGGTGGCAAATATTAAATGGTTCATTGTATCCAGGCTGGTAATGACTTTTCCATGCATTAAATGGTGACATAAGCAAAATGCACAGTTCTGAAATGAGGATCAGACGCATTCTTCTGCAGACATCAAAAGAGGATTAATATATTCAAAACCTTCAAATTCAGACTGATCAATCTTCCTCACAATATCACTGTTGGAAGAAAAATAATTGTCATAATCAAGATTTATTTAATTTTGAATTTAAATGGTAAAATAAGATTAAACAAAACTGATGTTAATTTATATAAATTATAAAAAAATTTTTTGAGATTTTAGATTAATCCCCAAACATTTTCTAGAAGAATCAAGAGTACGGCAAAGTGAAAAAAGGCTAATAAACTTGCAATTTACACCAAAACGTAGTCCAAAACTGAAGACTGCGAACAAAAAAGGCACAAGTTGTCCTAATTTTACTTAATCTTCACTTTTGACCTAAACAACATTCAAAATTACAGAAATACATTCAGGTCTGAATTAATATTGAATTTAGTAGTCATCTCTACAGCCTGATGGAATATGGCGAAGAAAAATCCCAGAAGTTAAACAAAAGGAAAAGGCAATAAGAACAAGTACCTTGAGCAACCTGGAATAAGGAGAGAACACCACAAAGAGGTAATGGGTCACAGGGAGTGGAGAGGTTGACATTCTGTTACACTGAGCTTCCAGTTAATATATGATGAAAGTGAATAGTATTATCAAATATCTTAATACTTAAACGTACACAAAGCTACACAGGACATAGTTGCCTTCATTCAAGGAAAGAAGGTATTTCATACAACAAAGATACAATAGAAAGCAGTACCTGCTAAGTTTCAGACAGGATAAGCTAAGTTCTATTCTAACCACAGTTCTAAAGAAAAGGGTGACTTCTAGTTGGAGAAATCAAAAAAGGCTGCATTTATTCCACAAACACTTATTGAATGGAACTATGAAATATTATACTAGGTCTGGGGAAATGCAAGTAATTTATTTGAGTTGCAATGCAGAAATAAAAGGGTGTTAAGAGGCAGATGATGCTGGAAAAAGGTAACGGCTAACTCAAAAAACCCAGTGATGTCTACACTGAGGAGTTTCACCTTGATCCATCAAAGATCGGGCTGCATTGGAGATAGCTCTAAAATATGCGGAAGGTTTCAATAATAAAAATGAAGGAGAAATACAGAGGAAATGGCATGAGCAAAGGTTAACAGCATACTATCAGGGAATGGTGAGTAACTGAGATTGATCAGAACACAGAGTTTATATTAACAAATACTGAGAGATATGGCTAGAAAGTCAGACTGGAGCAGATGGTAGGAGGCCTTCTAGGCAATGTAGGAGTTACTGAAGGTTTCAGATTTAAGGATTTAAAGAAATGGAGTGGCACTTCATGAGGTGTACACAACGAATTGCCAGGTAAAAATGCCCAACTAGGAGGATGGTATAATATTCTAGATATGATTTGAAAGAGGTTTGAACTGGGCTTATGGCAATGAAAATGGAAAAGAAGGATCTGATGCAAATGATACAGTAAAGAAAAAACAGACCAAACTTGGAAGCTGAAGGTAATATACTATAATATACAGCAAGCTTGTCTAAGCTGCAGCCCATGCAGCCCAGGGCAGCCCTGAATGTGGCCCAACACAAACATGGTGCTGCAATGAGCTGAAAAGGGTAAATAAAAACAAGGAACTGACTGAGAACAACACAAAAAGAGACCACTAAGGCTCATTACTTTGATTTCAGACTTCATGTGTTTGAGGTGTTTGACAAGTTAGGGGAGACATTATGTGAGAAGTGGCTAGAAATGCAGCTCAATACAGGTATCAAGGTGGGGGCTAGGTGCTTTAGAAACCATCACTCATTTACTCTTCTCAGAAACCTCATAAGGTAGGCAATACGAGGAAGAAACAGGCTCAGAGAAGTTATGTAATTCACACCCAGGTTACCCAGCTGGTAAGGGGGCGTGTCTTGATTCAAACTCCTATGTTTTGATTAAATCCAGTGCTCTTTTTCCTATACAGTGCTGTCTGCAATAATGATTTTTTGGTATATTACCCCTCTACTCTAGTAGATAGTAAGCTTTCTGCAAGATTGGCCTATGTCTTGATTCTCTGAATGTCTAGTACTTAGCATAGTACCTTTTGCTTAATGATTATTTGCCAATTTAACTAGGAATCATTTAAATAGCTGATATCCATGCTACAGGGCTGGCTGAAATCTCCAAGGTACAAACTACATATAGCAAAGAAGACTGTCATGAACAGAACTACAGAGCATCCTAGTCTCAAAGAGACAGGGAAAGAGATGACAAGTGGTCATAGAGATGAAGTAGGACCAGGATGGATACTGCCAACCAAAACAAGGCCATGAGTGCCAAATGCTTTAGACATCAGGAGAAATGGGAATGGATCAAAAAAATGCCATAAAATTAAAATATTAAAAAGTCATTCAACCTTCAAAAGCTGAAAGTGCAGGTTAAATTACAAGAGGTTAAAGTGTTGGCAGTAAAAAGTGCAACACAGTCAATGTTGCCTGCAATCACTGTTGACTACTCTGAAGGCATCTGAGAGAGATAACTGCTTATTTATTTTTTTACCATCAGTATCTGTTAACTATCTTTGAAAAAGCTTGAAGATGAAAAGAAAATGAGAAAAAAATGTGGGAGTTCAAAGAAGTGCTAAGATTCAGTGGGGCTGGGGGCAGGGGGAGGGGACGGGATATTTGAGCATGGGATATTATAAGTAGAGGGAAAGAAGCTGAAAAGGAGGAATTAAAGGTGTTATAATGGAGCCAAATGACAAAACAAAATCCTAGCAAAAAAGAAGAAAACGGTTGAGAAGAGTTCGAGAGTAGTTTTGAGATGCGAGGTGGTCTGGTGACAGCTGAAAAGGGAGCAAGCTCACACCATGGAGGTCTCAACCCTGCAGACAAGTTCAGGAAAGCTTAATGCACTAACAATGATGAGGTTGGGGCAGGACTAAAGGTTTCTAAAATGTAGGCAGTTTAGAATAGCTGATGTGAAGAATGTGATAAAAAGAGCCTCCTTGAGATGAGAGCATGAATCTGTAATGACAAAGTATCCCCACATTATTCTAAACCACATTTTTAAAAAGATGTATTATAAACAAAAAATATGTCAAATCACGGCTGGTGGACTTGATAAGTTGATATAATTTTTTAAAAAAGCAATTTGGCAATGCACAGCAAGAGCTTTAGAATTCCATACCCTTTGTCCTATTTCCCTTCTAGGAATCTATCTTAAGGTAACACTTAGGAACTCAGACAGATAGTCACCATCAACATGGAAAAGGGTGCATGCAATGGAAAGAGCACAGTCCTTCATGGCTTAGATTTGGGTCTGAATCCCACCTCTGCCACCTGATAACTGTGTAATTTTGCTTAACCTCTGAGCCTCAGTTTTCTCATTTGTAAAATGAAGATGACGATAACTAGGTTTACAAGGTTGTTATGAGAATTAGAGACTGCACATTAAGCAAAGTAGAAAATGGCAGTTACTGTTACAATTTATAATAGTATAATAGACTCAAATATCCTGTAAAGTAGATACTCAGATAAATTATAATATAATCTGACAATAAAACAACATATAGCCACTAAAAATGAAACTTCCAGAGAACTTCAAAAATATTTCCGTCTATAGAATTACTTACTCATCATCTGGAGTGAGCTGGACAGGTTCATTAGTAAACTGAGAATCAAAGTTGTCCAAACCAAATTCCCCGGAAATATTTGGTTTAAAGGGAGGTACCACCTGCTTTTGCTCCATCTAGAAGGACATATTGAATGACAGCTCAACTTTACTTTCTTAGAAAAACTAAACCTCTGCACTTCTTCTCTGCCCTAAGTATTTCCAAGTCTCATGAATAAGCTGAGTCCCTAGGCAAGGTTCTATAATATACACAACGATGGCAATAATTTACAAATCTGAACACTGATGCAGATCTCAGTAATATTACAATCTGCTCCACTAAATTAGTATTCTAAACTTATTGTTTTAAAAGCCTTTTAAAAGGCACTTTAGAGACTGCCTTTAAGTAAGGTGACCAGATTTTAACATTGGTAAAGCGCGACACCAGTGACTGGCAGGGAGGAGGTTGTTGATCAAAATTTTGGTCTATCTCCCGCTGTTCCCTAGCTTGTCATGCATTCTTTCCAAAAATCGGGACTTTTTAAAAATGCCACGGGACGCGGGACAAATTGTTAAAAATCGAGACTGTCCCGCCAAAAGCGGGACGTCTGGTCACCTTACAAAGTAATTTAAGCTGTGATATACTAGTTCTCTAACATAAAATCTGGCCCAAGATACTAGTGAAACCTAATATAGAAATCAATCAAAATTTACATACCATATCCCAGTCAACATTTCGAAAGAATGGGTGTCCCTGAATATCAGCAAATCCTGTTTGAGGATGACAACCCAATCGTTCCTTTGGGTCCTATTGTGGAGAGAAATGTTTCAAAAACTGGGTGAGTGTTATGCTTATCTTTGTGACTTGTGTTTTGTGATCTATTATGATACCTTTATGTCTGAAATCAGAATGGTCTACCTTTCATTTCTAGAAGGTACAACACTAGACTCAAATGAGTATCTGAAGCTTGTGACAAGATTTCCTCATGGCTCTCTCTCCAGGTGTCATGTAATTAAAGTGGAGCTATGTTACCACTCTTTGCTAAAGAAAAATGGGAGGAGCATTAGAATAATTTTAGCAGCATCCAGCTATTTCTTTGGCATGGGTTAGAGTGACAGTCAAACCCCCAAACTTCACAAGTTTCTTAGCTTAATTTAAAAGCCCTATGCCCAGTTACAACAATAATTCATAATCTATGAACAATAATGATACAACCATTATCTGAAACACTGGATTGAGAAGGGGCCTGCAATTTATAAAAAGTCTTGGCTTATTCATTACTGTGAATGAGAACACGTTCCCATTTTTCTTTCAAATAAGAGGCAATTTGTTTTGCATATTAACACCTCTTACCTTCATTTTTCAATGTGTTAAAGCTTAGGTTTCCAATTAAAAATCTTTCCTCATATAAAGTACTCATTTAAAGCAAGCTTCAATTCATTTTATTAAAATTTATCATTATCTTATTTACCTTAGAAGATAAATGCACACCATTTATTTAAAATAAGATTTATGATTGCTAAGACCATTGGGATGTAAGAAAGCATATATTTGGTCTCTGTCCCAGGTTCCTGACACAGAACTTGTAAAACCCTTGCAATTCCGTAAGTGAGTGGAGTGTCTTTTATTACTCATAACAAGTCCCTTTCAATAATACCTGAGTTTATGCTATAATAATGTGACTCCTGGTGAGCCTCTAGGTATCTTGAGGATGGGGTCTGGGTGCAGAGGAACCAACCATGTGATGAAAGGGTTTGAATTTCCAGCTTCATTTTCAGGGGGTGCTGGAGTTCAGTAACCAGCAGCCAACGACTTAATCAATCGTGCTTATGTAATGGTACCTCCATAAAAACGTATAAACAAACCATGGGGGGTCAGAGAGCTTCTGGTTGTTGAACATATCCACGTGCTGACAGGGCGGCACATCCCAACTCCATAGGGGCTGTTCATTTGTATCCTTTATAATTTACTGCTGGTAATAAGTGAAGTGTTTTCCTAAGTTCTGAGAGCCATTTTAGCAAATTATTGAACCTGAGGTGGGGAGAGGTCTTATGGGAACCTCTACCATTGTAGCCAAGTCAGAAAGAAGCGTGGGGGAAAAAAAAAAAGAAAGAAAGAAGGATGGGTACATAATACTTGTGACTGGCGTCCGAACTGAGGACAGTCGTGTGGAACTAGGTTCTTAAATGTGGAGTCAGACATGAGCTCCAGGTAGCTACTGTAGGAAATGAAATGAAACGTAGGACACGCAGTTGGTGCCCGGAGAGTGGGAGAATTGATTGTTGGTATGGAAAAACCCTATATATTTGGTGCTAGAAATAATATGAGTAAAAACAGTTAAGAATGATAATTTCAGATAGATTCTAAATCTATGCTAGTCTACCAACTGCAACAAACAGCTGAATGACGTTCAATCTGTTAAGAACCAATGGCAGCATTTCATTTGTTCTGAATTTTATCTAATTATAGGGTTTTTGGCATGAGAATTTGGGAAGAACACTACTGTCCCAACTGCTCAATAAGTGAAGAGATTCTATGAATAATAATCCAAAGAAAATTAAAAATTAGAGCTGACAGTATAATATGAAAGATGAATTTTTTCCCTAATACATGGTATATATCATTTACATTAAAAATATCACATCTAATATATAACTGGAAGTAAATTATATTAGCAAAATGGAAAGGACAACTCATCTTAGAATCTAATGTTGTCAAGTTAGTCTTTGTGAAGAGACAAATCCAAATCTAAATTAAAAAATTATATCCTCTGACATTTTGGAATTTTACATTGCTTGAACCTCTACTTACCCGTTTCATTTTTATAGAGATAAACCACTAAAGATTTTTATACATGATTTATACCTTGTTGAGAAAACTCTTCAGGACACCTGCAGCTTTTACAGACAGAGAACGTGGTATGCGAATTTGTTTTTCCAAAATAACTAAAAGATAAAATTAATGGCATTATATTTAACTTATACATCTATGGCTTTAATCTTTAAATTTTTATTGAGATATTTAAGGCATTTTAGTAGGGAAAAAAGTAAGACATTACATATACTACTTAAGCATCTCATGTATGAGGGTTGTCTGGAAAAAGTCCAGCCATAAATGTCGCTATTTTTCATATTACATGGCTAGATACTTTCCACACAGCCCTCATATTTTCCCACTCCTATTCCTCTCCTTCCTTCTCAGAAACAGCCTCTACTCTGAACACCATTTTTTTTATCATTTATGTGCATGTTTTATTCTTTACCTCATTATACCTTAATTTCCTCATCTGTAAAAATGGAAAATAATATCTGCTCCATAAGGTTGTTATCAGGTTTAAATGAGTATCTAGAAAATGTAGCATATGGTCAATGTAATGAGAATGGTTACCGGTACATGGCTGGATACTTTGCAGACTGCCCTTGTATTACTATATTAGATTTTATTGGACATTAGATTTTATTCTCCAAAGATGTATCAATTTTCACTCCTGCCAACTGTTTATGTGCGTTCCAGTTGCTCCATATCCTCACCAGCACTGGTAATATCAGACTTTAATTTTTGCCAAATGAATGGATATGAAATAGATCACTAATGTTTTAATGTGCATACCCTTAATTATTAGTGTGGTTGAACATCTTCCCATATATTCTGTGTCCACTTGGACTTCCTATTACATGAAGTATCTATTCATTTCCTGGGATGGCCTTAATTATGAAATGCAGAATTTTATGGCAGTTTTCACACTTTTCTGGACTGTATGTTGGGGGTCCTTGTGCTTATCTAGTTGATTCTGTTCTATTTAATTCTTCGTACTCCCAATTGTGGGGCTCTCCCCATCCCCACCATCTTTTGATTCCTCTTGGTACTCTACTTTTTCTCCATATTGTTCTTAAACTTAAAGGGCTGTCTGGAAAAAAAATCCAGCCATAAATGTCTCTATTTTTCATATTATATGGCTGGATACTTTCCAGACAGCCCTCATAAGCACTCAGCCTCAGTCTATGTGAAGGCTGTCCTCCCTAGCCACTGGATCCCTTCTTCCAATCTGTTTGTGATCTACAATTTCCAGGAACCTCTGTTACATTTTTGAGAATGAGAAGGTAACTGGTAAATGGGGACTGAAGACTACAAGGGTAGAAAGGATATATTAAAAAAAAAAAAAAATCAAAGCCTCACATAATAAGAAGTACATTGTCCAGATTATTTTCCTCTTTCTTACTCAAAGTAATCATTTGTATCATCCTTATTCATACACTAGAATATATTATTTACAGAGTCTCTGTAAAATACTACAAATTACCTTGGAAGAGATAATCCTCTGTGTTTTGATCAGGGTTATCAGAGCTCCCAACAATATCAAATGGAGACCTTCCTGCCATCATCTCAAACATTAGTACTCCAAGAGCCCACCAGTCAACACTGAATCCTTCAACAAAGAAATTTTAAAGCAATAAATTACCCAATCTGCATTCCTGGAAGTCAGCAATCTGAGACTCATTTTATTACACAATGTAAAAATAAACATAATGACAAAGTAAACTCAATGGTAGGCATTGAGGATTACAGGAATATTTCACTTACCAACAAGAGAGGTACCTAAAAGATAACTTTAAAAATAAAATATGAATAATGAGACATAAGTTTCTTTTCCCAAATAAATCTGTCTTTCAGATTCATGGACTGCATCTAACATTTTGTTTTGAGGATATAGTTAAATTGCATTTCAGAATAACTTTCCATGGTCTGAAACTTATCTTCTGCTAGCTGATTAAAGATCTCTTGAAGGACATTGCAATCAGATTATGAGCAGCTATCAGAAGTACCCATCCTCTTTTACATCTGCTGAAATCAGAGGGTGGGAACCCAAGTAGTCAAATGTTTTCTTAAGATAAACATACCTCTGGTTCCTGACAAGCAAGCAATCTTTCCACCATCTTTCAATATTCCTGGGGGAAACATCCCAGGAAATCTGAACAATTTTCTAGAGGTTCATGACTCTGGAGTTACATGGCTGAAGTTTAAATCTCTACTCTGCCCCTTTCTAGCTGTGTGACCTTGGGGAAGTTATTTAAACTTATACTAGTTTCCTTGTCTGTAAAATAGGAATTAACAAAGGATTATTGAGAGGATTTAGATAATATATGTAAACTGCTTAGAATAGTGCCTAGTGTTCTTTAGTGCTTGTCACTAATGAAATATTCTTCAAATTGGTACTCCCAAATCTGCCAAATTTGCACTGTTGATGATTCTGTAGTTTGGGATTTTCATGTAGGTTTTAAGGAGATCAAGAAAATTTATAGGGTAGCTGGGATGGCTCCGCGGATTAAGAGCTTGCTTTGTAGACCCAGAGCCCGAGGACCGAACCCCAGCCCCGGCCCAGGGGGACCCATATGCTGAATGGGGGTGTGCCCCCAGTTCAGTTCTTGCCGGGGCCTATGTGGAAGGCTTCAGGCCCAGTTCCTGCCCTGCACAGCCCCACGCCCACCGGTGGAGTGAAACTATATGGAAAACTAATGCTGTCAACTATGGAGACTGCGCTGGGCCCTCCCCCGTCTCTGTCTGTCTCTCTCTCTGTCAAAAAACAATAACTTTTTTTTTTAAATGTATAAAAATGTATAAGCTCAGTACTGAAATACGAGTGTGTACGATAATGCAATTTTCACCACATTTAAACACCTTTATAGCATATAACTAAAATACCACCTATCAATTTATTACCATAATCTTCTCCTCTTAAAATTTCAGGAGCAATGTAATTGGGAGTACCACAGAAAGTGCTGGTTGTATCTCCTGGCCGTAATCCTTCCTTTTATTAAAAAAAAAAAAGAAAAAGAAAAAGAAAAAAGAAAATAAACAATAAGAACCAAAATCGTTTTAAATCCATTTCTATTTAATTTTTCATGTAATCTCAGCATCTGTAGGTAATATATTAAGCTTAAATAAATTATTATTACCATAGTTGCCTTTATTATTAAAACCATGAATTGCCACTAAATAGCTTAAAGAAAACCCATCTTCATTAGATGTTGGTAAAGAATCAGTTTAAGATAAAAATTGCAATTAAAATAATTTATATGCAAGTAAAAATTTAACATAAAAATTTTAATTATATGAGTAAAAGGAATCATACTTTATGAAGAAAAACACTTTAAATCCCACCTAACACAACCACTGCTGACATTATGTTTTCCTTCTGGTTGTTGTTCCTAAGGTATGTGTTTTTTTATTTTGTATTTTAATAGCTACAGGATAGAGAAAGTTGAGGCAAAACACACTAATACATATAAACAGAGAAACTACACAACTAACAAATGGAACAACTGCCAAGATGTTTTAAGTACCTAATACCACAGCCTCAAAATACAAAGAGTAAAAATAGACAAAATTATTAGGAGAATTTCGCAATCCCTGCTATGAACTGAATTTATGTGTGCCCCCAAATTCATTATGTTGCAGCCCTAATCTTATGGCGTTGGGAGGTAGGGGCTTTGGGTCATGAATTTCGTCCCCATGATGGGATCAGTGTCCTTATAACAAGAGGAAGAAAGCTAGCCCTCTCTTTCCCTTTGCCATTTTGAGGATATAAGAAGACAACCATCTGCAAACCATGAAGAGTGCCTTCACCTGACACTGGATTAGGGGGGACCCTGACCTTGGACTTCCCAGCCTCCAGAACCATGAGAAATACATGCTTGTTTTTGAAGCCCCCTAGTCTACAGTACCTTATCTTCAGTCATGACAGGTGATTTCAACACATTTCTATCAGAAAATGACAGGTCATACTAACAAAAATTAGTAAGCAGAAAAAGATTTGGACAAAATCTAGAGTTAAAAATATATATAAATTACATATACAGAGAATATTACGGTATATCTGTGTGTGTGTGTGTGTGTGTGTGTGTGTGTGTGTGTGTAAAAAGTGAGAAGGGAGGGAGGGAGGAAGTGTGTAAAAGAGACTCCTTACATGCAAAAAAGATTTTAGCATATTCTTCTTAAAGTATGTGTGGGATACTGACAAAATACTAAGTCACAAAGCAAATTTCAAACATTTAAAACAGGGGTCCCCAACTCCTGGGCCATGTCAGGAACTGGGCTGCACAGCAGAAAGTGAATGGCGGGTGAGCAATCGAAACTTTATCTGTATTTCCAGTCGCTTCCCATCACTCATATGACTGCCTGAGCTCTGACTCCTGTCAGATCAGTGGCAGCATTAGATTCTCATAGGAACGCGAACCCTACTGTGAACTGCACATGTGCGGGATCTAGGTTGCACGTTTCTTATAAGAATCTAATGCCTGATGATCTGAGGTGGAGCTGAGGCAGTGATGTTAGTTCTGGGGAGCAGCTACAAATACAGATTAACATTAACAGAGAGGTGTGGCTGCACATAAACCATAATAAATCAATTGCTTTAAGACTCATCAAAACTGAAGTTCAGGGCTCTGATTCTGCATTATGGTGAGTTGTATAATTATTTCACTATATATTACAATGTAATAATAACAGAAATAAAGTACATAATAAATGTAATGCACTTGAATCATCCCGAAACCATCCTCCCAGCCCCCACCCCCACTCTTTTTTTTTTTTTTAATATTTTATTATTAAATTTAATGGGGTGACATTGGTTGGTAACAATTAGATAGTTTCCCAATGTACAACTCCACATCACATCACCCATGCATCGCATTATGTGCCCAGCTCCCAGAATCAGGTCCCCCTCCACCACCATATATCTGGTGCCCACTCCCCCCGCCCCCCACAACTCTCCCCCCACCCCCACTCTTGTCTGTGGAAAAACTGTCTTCCACAAAACCAGTCCCTGGTGCCAAAAAGAATGGAGACCGCTAATTTAAAACAATCACTATTATTCTAGCCACAAGACAATTAAGTAAGAAATCAATAATAAAGAGAGTATAAAAATAAGCTGAATAATATTAAATAAACAATTAAGAGTCTGTGTTTCTTACTTATAGCACCTAATTTCCTATATAATTACATACTTACTATTATTGAGTATATAAAATTCAACTGAACATATATACCTAGAATTTAACCATTTCCCTATTGTTAAATTATATGATACAAAATTCCATACATTGAAATCAAGCCTTCTTCCCAGTCCTGTCCCTGACACATCAGTTCCAGCTCCCAAGAGGCAACTACTATTATGTGATTCTTATACCGGTATGTCCCTCCAGAGATATTCTGGGCATGGTGTATGTATTTTTCTTTAAATTTTATTCTGTTTTATATAACACATCTATAAGATATATTTAGTAATATGTTGTTACTCCAAGGATTTTTTTGTGATTCCTACCAGTGCTATACTATAAGCTATTTTTATACATAAAAAACATGACCAGGACTTAAGTTGTTTTGTATTATTGGCAATGGCTTCACATATGGTCTAATGATAAAAGGCATGCACTTTCAGGACAAGGATCAGAAGCAAGGGATTTAGGTTTGTTAACTTGTAACAGAGCTATGCTAAATCACTCACTGTTGACTGAATATCTGAATGCAGGACCATCAACAAAATTATCTTTGTCATAATAATAATGTTATTAAAATTTCCCTGATTAAAAAAATAGTTAAAGGGAACATCAATTCATAAAATGGCCAGTTTTCAGTTGATAAAAACCATGTTCATAAAATATTTCAAACATAAGCCTGAAAATATTAGTTCAAGTTTTCATATGCTTCCAGTCATTACTATCATATGTATTCTTTATATAAAGGCATCTAGAGAGAAACTGCAGAAATGAATTAAACCTAAAAGGAAGTATTCTAGAGAAATTATAAAAAAAACGTTTAGTACTTCAGATTTCCCAAGGAATTGTTACAAGGAAAAGAAATTCATCCACTATTTACTAGAGGTCAGACTTCAGATAAGTTTAAATACTGACTCTAAGTCCTAAGATAAGACCATTCATAGTTCCAGGGACTCATTTCCCAGGAACTTTATCATGTGTTAGTGAGAGATGCAAAAGTGTTAATGAGAGAAAAAGACAAAGTACTGTTAGTAAAGTCTTTGAATAGAAGTTCTAATCCTGGTGTCTTTTTTCCTATTCATAAAAGTAAGCAACTCCTGGAAAAGGAGAAAAGGCAATAAGGGAGGTAGACAGGAGAACCAATCTACAGACCTACTAAATAGGACCTCTTTAAGATTCATCAAGGATCCTGATTAACTTGGTTGAGATCTCCAGAAAAAATTATTTTTCATTAAGAGTAACAAAAGTCAGTAATTTTTTCCTAATAAAATCTTCCAGGCAAAACAAGATCTCCAAATTTCTTTGAATAAAAAAGGACAGGACAAAAAAGACAGAAAGACAGCCTTAATTCATTTTTGTAAATTTCAATGTTTAAGTAATGCATGCACATTACAATAACTTAAAAATATGTAAAAGTAACCAATAAACGTGATGCTACTAGTATAATGGAATACATAATAATAGAAATAGAACTAGAGCATTCTATATTTTAAAACTATATTTATAAGCACTTTGCATTATGAATTTTTTTTAAACATCTTTTTAAATTACTTATGCCATGTGTTTTAGTCATTCCATAGTTTCCCCTTAATTATTCTCTTTACCAGCAGTCATTTAGAGTATCTAGAATATTTATAAAAATACAATAAAATTTTTTTATCATAACCTATCCTCACAAAAATATTTATTCATAATATCCCAGAGGCAGGTACTGGATCAAAGACTATGACCACCTTTAAGATTCGTGATACAAGCCCTCCAAACTGCTTTACAAAAGGTTGTAACAGTATACATGCTCATCAATGGCATATGAGAATGGCCACTTCATTAAACTCATGTGGACTATTGTAATTTTAAAATCAGTATCTGGCATGCAAAAATGTCTATTGTTTTAATTTGTACATTTATTAACAAGGTTAACATTCTTCATATTTTTTTGTTCAGCTTTATTTTCCCTTGACAAATTATAAGACTTCTTTATTATTGTCATTTTTCTTTTGAAATGAGAAAAAAAAAAAATCCACAGGGAAAAAAAGACAGAGATCAAAAGGTAGCACAAATCTGAGTGATGGATATGCAGGGGTTCACCTACCAAATCTCTACTTGTTTATGACTAAAATTTGCATAATAGAAAAATTTAAGGAAATAAAAATTTAATGTAAGAAAAGATAAATGTCTGAGTTTTGTACATAAAAGCAAAAATCCTTTAGGTGAAGATTTTCTTTTCTAATGTTGATGAACAGATAATAAGGTTAAACCTAGTCCTATTAGACTATCTTACTTAATGTTAGCATTTAAATAATCTCTAGGGAAGCTGGGATGGCTCAGCAGGTTAAGCGCTTGCTTTGTAGCCCCAGAGCATGAGGATCGAATCCCAGCTCTGGCCCATGTGGACCCACATGCTGAACTGGGGTGTGCCCCCAGTTCAGTTCTTGTCGGGGCCTATGCTGGAAGCTCCCGGCCCAGTTTCTGCCCTGTGCAGCCCATGTCCACCTGTGGAGTGACACTATGTGGAAAACTAATGCTGTCAACTATGGAGACTGCTCTGAGACCTCCCCCTTCTGTCTCTCTCTGTCTGTCTCTTTCTCTGTCAAAAAACAATAAAAATAAATCTTTAAGTAATCTCTAGGCTCTGGAGGCATGTTCCTCAGGTGAATAGGAACACACACATTTATAGCAAAGCACACATTTATAGCCTTGTTGCCATGTTACTGTGTGAGAATAATTCTGTCCCAGATAATTGAACAAGGAGTGTAGCTCTCTACATATTTTGTGGAAAAAGACACAAAACACTTCACAAAAAGAAAAAAAAACACCAAGAAACAAAGAACATGTCCTGAGAATAACTAAAATTCTTACTTTGTTCTATTGTACTTTGTCATATATTTAAATTTTAACTATAAAAAAAACATTCAATCTCCTAGGAAAATCTTAGATGCATTATTGAGAGTTATAATTAAATGGCAAAAATCGGTACATGATATGCAAGTAGTTGTGTTAAAAGTTGTGGAACTGTAGGCAATTTTTATTTCTAAATTTTTAATAGTGTCAAAACTTTCAAGACAAAAAGTTGCAGACAATAAACAAAAATGAACTCATTATAGCACACATAACACTCAGAAAATATGGACATTTATAAATGGTTAGGAAATAAGCACATTTGTGTTTTTGTTAAAATTTCAAAAATTATCCTACACAAGTTAGCAATCATTTCCCCATCTTTAAATATAGTTATTTTACTAAAATAATTTTACCTGCTGAGACCTTTTGAATAACAAGAAACTTCCTCACCTTACACATGCCGTAGTCAGTGAGTTTAATGTGTCCTTCTGAGTCCAGCAAAACATTGTCCAGTTTTAAATCTCTATAAATTATCCCTCGCTCATGAAGATAATTTAATGCTAGACTGATTTCTGCCGAATAAAATCTAAAATAAAATAAAAAATAACTCATTTGATTCCCATTTTTAAATTGTGGTAAGTTTCTAGAGGAAGAAATTTAAGTTCCACTCTCATTTGTAAACAAAAACATTAAAATCATGTCAAAAGGTGTTTTTTTCTACTAATGTTTTTAGGAACAATACCAAACACAAACTTAAGTACCACTTTAAAATATCTGGGGGAAGCCGGGATGGCTCAGTAGGTTAGGCGCTCACTTTGCATCACCGGGGACCGGGAATCGAATCCCGGCCCTGGCCCGTGCGGAACCACATGCTGAGCTGGGAGCTCCCCCAGTTCAGTTCTCTCTCTGTCTCTGTCTCTGTCTCTCTCTGTCAAAAATAAAAATAAATAAATAAATAAATAAATAAATAAATAAATAAAAATATAGAAAATCTTTGTTAAAAAAAATATATATTAAAAAAATAAAAATATCTGAACCTAAAACATAATTATAAAAGTTCCAGTATAAATTAAGCTCACATTTTTCATGAAGTCATTTATTTGAAAGTTTCAAAAAGGGGTTCTTAATCGGGGTCCCTGGATGGACTTTAGGCAGTCCATACTCCTATGACTGCAGATAAGACTGTTGGGTACATGTGTGTGGACATGTACATCTTCTGTAGGGTTTCCACAGCTTGTATCATTCCTCTAAGGGACTAATAACCTCTCAAAATGCTAAGAACTACTAATTGGTCTAGAACAGAAATAATACTAAAAGTTTACTATTCGAACCATAAAATCCATACCAATTTTCTAGAAAAGGAATTAAAAAGAAATTATTCTACAACCATATCATTTAATGTTAAAGAAAGAACTTTTAAAAATTGCCACCAACTCACTGGTGATAACCAGAATTTTTAATCTGAATAATAAAAACAAAACCACCAAGCTGTTTTATGGCTGCTTTGGTGACTATTGTCAAAGTAATGTTTGGGGGTACCCTAATACACACCTTCAAGCTAGTTAAGTCTATGAACAGGAAACTTGAGCTCTTATTCTGTACTCTGGTTCTTAAAAGGCAAAGATATTATAAAACCAGAATTGGCACTTTAATAAAGTAAAATTAGACTACTTTCCTCAAGTCCAACTGAACAAACAAGATACCAATACTGGCTATGTTCATTAATTCAAAATATCTTCTTTAGCGATTTCTGTTCAAGATGACAGAGTAGGTAAATGCTGTGCTCACCTCCTCTCATGACATCAAAATGATTATTCAACTACAGAATGACAATCATCTAAAATCTAGCTGAACTGAAGTCCTACCTCTAAGGACATACAGAAGAAGCCACCTCAAAACTTTTAGGATGGGCAGAGAAACAGAAGGAAATGGTCCTACACCTGCATGTGACCATTAAAAATCAGAAGGGATATCTCAGCTGTGGAGATTTCCTCCTGAGGAGTGAAGAGACCCAGCCCCACACGAGGCTCCCCAGCCCAGGTTCCAGTGCTGCAGAGAGAAGTACCCACAACTTCTAGCTCTGAAAACCAGCAGAGTTTGCGGCTGAGTGAGACTAAGGGAAACAAGAGTGCCCGGCACTCTTCTTACAGGGCCTACACATAGACTCACTCACTGGGAATGCCAGTGCCAGGGCAGCAGCTCGAAAGGCACCAGGACATACAGGTAGGAATTGAAATTGTCTGGCTTCAGGGCCAGGACTGGAGGGGCAATTTCTCCCAGACAGAAGTGCTGACAGAATCCATTATTTCTTTGTTGAGCCCTCCCCACCCCCAGCATATAGATGCAAGCAGCTACCATATCTGAGTCTCTATCAACCTGGTGAACACCAGAGCCAAAACCCTGCCTTACCCAACTTGAGGGGCCACCCAAGCTGCTTCCAAGTGGCTTTTCCATACAAAAATGACCTGTCTTGGCTCATGTTGCAGACTTTCCTAATATCTCTCAAAAGTTCACAAAACTTTACCACCTGGCTTTGGTATGTCCTGTAGGTCTTGCCAAGCAGCCCTAAGCCCGGCAGCACTAGTGACAGCTGCCTTGATTTGCAGCTTGGCCTCTTGATGAGAAGCACCTCCAAACCCAGTGTGGGTGGTGGCCATCTGTGGACTGCTTTGTGGTTTACATCAGGTGGTCCCAGGCAGGGCACCTGGCCTATGGCGGGGCCCCTCTCACAAAGCCCCGGGGCTAGTACACTTGGTGGCCAGCTTGGGACCAAGACACAGCATCACCCAGTCACCTCCAAATGATACATACAAAGGGCAGACTGGGAAGGCACAAGAGCCCCACTAAAGCTTATCCTGCTCTGTAGGGTCAGCCCCTGCATCACAACCCCTCCACTATAGTCACGGTTACTCCTCACAACCAATTAATCTGAGGGTCAGTCCCGCTCACTGATGTGAGAACAGCAATAAGGCTCAACTACAACAGAAGGGCACATGCAACCCACACAAGGGATGTACCTGGAGCACTTGGCTCAGGCGACCAGGAAGACTGTACCACTGGGCCCCATAAGACACCTACCACATGAAGCCACTCCAAACCAGGAGACATAGCAGCCCAACCTAATACATAAAAGCAAACATCGGGAGGCAGCCAAAATGGGGAGACAAAGAAACATGCCCCAAATAAAAGAACAGAACAAAGCTCCTGAAAAAGACCTAAACAAAATGGAGATAAGCAATCTATCAGATGCAGAGTTCAAGACACTGGTGATAAGGATTTTCAATGATCTCAAGGAGTATGTCAGCAAAGAGATAAGAACATAAAGAGATTGAAAATATAAAAAAGAACCAGTCAGAAATGAAGAATACAATAACTAAAATGAAGAATACATTAGAGGGAATCAACAGATTAGATGAAGCAGTGGATCAAATCAGTGACTTAGAAGATGAGGTAGCACAACACACCCAATCAGGACAGCAAAAAGAAAAAGGAATGAGGACAGTTTAAGGTGCCTCTGGGACAACATCAAGCGTAAACACATTTACATCACAGGGGTGCCAGAGAATAGCCAGAGCCAAGAATTGAGAGTCTTTGAAGAAATAATGATTGAAAACTTCCCTAGCCTGCGGAAGAAAATAAATATACAAGCCCAGGAAGCACAGGGAGTCCAAAACAAGATGAACCCAAAGAGGCCCACACCAAGACACATCACAATTAAAATGCCAAAGTTTTAAAGATAAAAAGAGAATAGTTGGGTACCTACAAGGGTGCTCCCATAAGATTGGAGCTCCATAGAAACTTTGCAGACCAGAAAGGAATGGCAGGAAATATTCAAAGTGATGAAAAGGACCTATAACCAAGATTACTCTACACAACAAAGCTATTATTTAGAATCAAAGGAGAGATAACGACCTTCCCAGACAGCTAAAGGAGTTTATCACCACTAGGTGAAAAAAAAAAAAAAAGAGATAAAAAATATGAATAATAATATGGCAATAACTACATATCTATCAACAATTACTTTAAATGTGGATAGATTAAAAGATAGGGTGGCTGAATGGGTAAGAAAGCAAGCCCCTTAAATATGCTGCCTACCAGAGATCCATTTCAGAGCCAAAAAGACACACAGACTAAAAGAAGGTGAAGGAGAATAAGAGGTCCAAATCTGTAGTTATAAAACAAGTCATGGGGAAGCCGGGATGGCTCAGTGGGTTAGGCGCTCACTTTGCAGTGCTGGGGACCGGGGATCGAATCCCGGCCCCCGCCCGTGTGGAACCATGTGCTGAACTGGGAGCTCCCCCAGTTCAGTTGTCTCTCTGTCTCTGTATCTCTTTCTCTCCCTGTCAAAAATAAATAAATAAATAAATAAAAACAAAAAAAAAAACCCACTTGATTTAAAAAAAATAAACAAGCAAACAAAAAACAAGTCATGGGGATATAATATAGCATAGGGAACATAACCAATAATATTGTGATAGTGTAGCACGATGTCAGATGGCTGTTAGATTTATCATGGTGATCACTTCTTTAGGTATATAAATGTTGAATAACTATGCTTGTATACCTGAAACTAATATAATAGTGTATGTTACTATACATTAATAAAAATCTTAAAAAACAATAGAAGTATCATTTTTGGCTTTGCTATAAAGGGTGACCATTTGATAAAGCCTAAATAAACAATGAACAAACAGTAAGTTTAAAAAAAAAAAAAAAAGAAAAGAAAAACAGTTTGGCTCTGAGAGCATACCTTTATATGAAATTGAAGGATATTACCTTTTTGACAAAAAAATAAATAAACTAGTAGGACTTTTCACTAAATAAGTTATTTTAGAAAATAAAATCTCTAACCTTTGTTACAGACATGCACAAGCTCACCTGCTTCATTTTGGTATTAGTCTTGTGAGGCTCAAAAGGGTGGTAATTACTGCTAAGTATGAGTAATGAACAAAACATGGTACCGAGGAATTAAACTTATCCAAGGCCATAATCTTTGCCTACCTAACTTCTCCAACATATAAACAACTTAAATTCTTGCAAAATAATATCAAAGGGCATTAACTAAATAAATAAATAAATAAAATGTAATACTCTTTGCTCTTATCAACATGTATGGGTATCAGAGGAAAAAACTCAATAGCGGAACAATTAAAAAATTATAAGAACAGCCAGAATTCCATATTGCTTAATAGGAATCGTTTTATTACTATCAAGTATATATGAATAATAATCTAATAAAATATTGTAAGAGATCACTGAAAACCTAAGATTAATAAGTGTGTTAAATGTATTCATTTCAGAGGCCAGTGCTGAATAGACAAAATATTTTACAGTAATTGGATTTAGTAGACTAATGTTTTCCCCTTTAATACTGTTGGTATTTTTTAATTGCTTCCAATTATATTATTATATATATATATAGTGTTTATATATTGTATGCTATATATTATAATGTAAACTATCTTTTAGCTTAGCCTCTACATGACTTACAAAGAGTTAACTAGTATCAAAGTAAATGATTTATCAACTGTTTTCAACAACTGGCACATAAAATGTCCCACAGATCCCCCTAAAAATCTAACACAAACAAATAAACAAAAAACTTACCTGGCATGTTCTTCAGGAAGTTTTCTTTGTCGCTGCATGTGAAACATTAGATCTCCTCCATTTACATACTCTATGACAAAGAACAATCTAAAACACAGGAGAAAACACATGAAACCAAGGTTTGAAATAAGGCAGTGTAACTTTGCGTTTTAAACACTATAGAAAGCTGTCAAAACACAGAGAATACTCTATATGATTTACCCTTCACAAAAATCCCCAGAATTTGGTGGAAACAAAGACTAATTGGAATAGAAAGATCTTTAATCACAGAAGATACAAGAAAGTAAACTAGCATAATAACAATTCTGTAATCTGCTATTTCTAAAGTAGTACTACTTGCAACTCAGAGCCTCTCATCCCACCACTTTCAAGCTTAAGCACTTTCAAGATTAAGTCATTTTCAACTATCACTGAAGTTCTTAGGATTTCTCCCCCTAGTTAAATTCTGGGAAATTTTAAGTCCTACAACCAAAATCTTGGGGATATTTAAAAGGTTGGATTTCCACTGCTTTATAATTATGACCTGGCTATTGTTTTTCCAAGCAGGTGATTTCCTCATGCTGATCTAAACTGAAATCACTGATTGGTGTACAAGTGGCAGGAAATCTTAAATCTAATATTGTTGTGTCTGTCTCCATGACTTCCTCTTCAGGAGTTATAGTAGGAAGCGTTCTTATTGTGTAATATACCAAAGTGTGTAAAGCCCAGTAATAATTCCATTGTGTTTCAATCTTACCTGCTTTCTGTCTGAAAGCAAGAATGTAGCCCAACAAGAAAAGGATGATTGGATGCCTGCTCAAACACATGCTTCTCTGTCTGTACCCAGTCAATATCCTATTTTAAAATATGAAAGAAATCCATGTCAAACTAAAATGATATGAAAACTGTGATAAATTTATTCTTAGCAATTCAAAGATTACAAATGCAATTATGAACTAAGCTAAATACTAAAACCATTGATAATCATGAAACAATTTATATACAAAGGGAAAAACACCATCAGTAACTCAATATTATTAAACAATCTAGAGCATTTTACAAAGCTCAATCAAGTACTTTCCCTTGATAATATGGTTTGATTTTTATTAAAAAAAAATCTAATCAGCATCAGATTACTTTAAATATATCCTGTATGATCTGTCTGAAACATATTTAGGAAAGTAGTCTGAAATAATAAGGCACAAACACTTGAGGTTTGCTCTGAAATGGTACATGTAAGCCAATTTAACAATCATTGTGCTTACCTCATCATCATTGACAAGCTCTTTTTTCACAACTTTCATTGCATAAATACGATCTGTTTTTTTTAATCGTACCAAGAGTACTTTGGCATAACTTCCTCTTCCTATTACCCGGAGCAAATCAAAATCCTGAAGACCTAGACTAGATGAAGCTTTGCCACTTTCTCTGGTATTCATTGCCTGTTGAGAATATTTATATCAGAGTTATACCTGGAAGTATTTAGCACAATAATTATATTTCTAACACTCAGTTATATCCACGGTGATTTAAAAAATATTTTCTGATTTAAGTTCTTAGCAATTCTTTTCTAACATCATTACAAACAATAAAATCTAATTACTTAAGCAGTTGGATGAATTCATGAGTTGCAGTAGAGGGGTGGTAACAGGAATGAAGAGAGAGTTGAAATCTGAGAAATGTTAAAAGATGTCTTAAAAAGGATGCAATCACTTTGGGGTATGGAGGCAACCAAGACGCATGAATTAAAAACAACACTGACTTGGGTAACTGGGTGACTGGAGGTACTACTGATAGGTTAAGGCTGACAGAGTTGTTGAGATAATGAGCTTGGTTTTTCATTTTGAAGTTAGAAGTTAAAATGAAATAACAATTAAGCTGGAAGCTTAATTTATGAAATCGGAACTAATGAAAGGACACATGCAGAAAATATTCTTAGAAATTATAGGCAGAAAAAGAACATGAGACAATTCAGCTAATAGAATACAATATTTACTACACAATACCAAGGCTCCTTTAAAACAACAAAGTCAGCCTTATAATTCATTCACAACTAGAAACTTAGGTTTCTGGTAATTTAGAGAAGATTGAAAATAATCTTTTATTAGATAGCAGCAAAATCCTCAGCATACAATCAAGAGATATACCAATGAGAATTAAGTATACATTTTCTAAAGTGGAAAGTATCGAGAAAAACAAAGAGAAAATTTTGAGGAAGATAAAGAAACTAGTAAGGACAGAAAAGAAAAAAAATAAGTACTGTAAAAACTTAAAAACAATGATTCAAAAGGATCATACATGAAAGTTCAGAAATTTTCTAAAATGTCTGATTTTAGTAACAAGGATAAATAAATAGAAAAATAAACCAGATTAGGACAAATTAAGAAAGCAGAGAATGGTTAGAAAATAAGGCAGGGTACAAACTTTAAATATGGTTATCTAGAAACTATAACAGAGAATCAAATGGAACAAAAGCACAGTAACTTAATACAAATAATAAGAAGATTGAGTGAAGCAACAGAAACCAGCAAAAACAGGGAAATATCATCTTCAAAGGGCCTAACCCCTGCCCCCACTGACATAGTTTTATATCCTGCATAAGTAGCCTTCAAAATAAAAGTGAAATAAAAACATGTTTTAGATAAATAAAAACTAAGGAAATCGAAATCCATCACTAGTAGTTTTTCACTAAAGGAAATATTGAGTCCTTCGAGAAGAAAGATGATCTCATGTGAAAGGGCAGACATACAGGAAGAAATGTAGACTCAAAAATATGTAAAACGTGGATAAACGTAAATAAGGACTGACTTTAAAAATACACACACACACACACACACACACACACCCCAAATTTTAAAATATGACAGAGCACCAAAGGCAGGAAGAAAAAGTGCATAAATTTAAAGTGTTCTAAGGTCCTTTCATATAATGGGAAATGATACAAGTGTTAATAATTTGTATTGAATTTAAGTAAATTAGAGCTGTAAGACACAATCTCTAGAACAACCAGGAACAGAATAGAAAAGCATGGCAAACAAGCTAAAAGAGGTGAAGAAGGAACAACAAGTAACCCAGAAGGGTTACAAAGAGTAATAAAAATAGGTGAGATATAGAAACCACAGTAAAATGGTGGAATTAAACACAGATCAGTAGCTAGCTTAAATGTAATCACATAACAACACTGGTCATGTACTGATAATTGCTTTAACCAGGTAACGGCTACAGAAGTTTTGTTATACCATTTTGTTTTTTTATTTGCTTGAAATTTTCCATAATAAAAAGCTGTATTTTTAAAAGGTAACCAAGAATAAAACACAATAACCTGTTAAACATTAGAAAGAGAAGGGTGGGAAGCCGAGATGGCTCAGTGGGTTAAGCGCTCACTTTGCAGCCCCTGGGACTGAGGATCGAATCCCAGCCCAGGCCCCGTGCTGGACCCATATGCTGAACTGGGGAGTGCCCCCAGTTCAGTTCTCACCGGGGTAAGACCCCGGCCCAGTTCCTGCCCTGTGCTGCCCCGCCCACCTGTGGAATGAAACTATGTGGAAAAACCAATGATGTGCAACTGTGGAGACTGTTCTGGGCCCTCCCCCTTCTCTCTGTCTCTGCATCTCTCTCTGTCAAAAACAATAAAAATAAATCTTTAAGAAAGAGAAGGGAAAAGAGGGAGGTAGCATGAACTAAACCTTTCATGGCCAGAAATATATAAAATTAAAATATTGAAAAACAACTAGAAATGATTAAAAAGGGTTGCCTCTCAGAAGTCAAAGTGGAAGTGAAATGGAAGGTAGGTTTGAGAAATGATAAATCTGTTCTACTACAAGTCCTTTTCAAAAAAAATGGTTATTTCAATTAAAAAATAATTAATTAAAATTTTATTTTGTTTTAAAAACTGATAAAATGTTTAATAGTCAGAAAAAACAACAGTGGCAGTTAAGAAAGACCCTTAATCATTTTATACTTTAAATAACAATTAGCTCATAAAATGGAAGAATCTATATTTTAAACAATATTGTCAAGTACAGTATTCTAAACATCATTCTTAAATACATTATGAATTTGGATTATGCTATCTTATAATGAAAATAAGTTATCCTACAGATTATTTGTTAACTTAAACGAAATTAGTATTTTAATTATTAAATCAGAATAAAACTCTAGAATCATTAAAAATCATTTCTGCATTTTACCATTATGATCTAAAATCTAAACAAGTCAATTTGTCATATTTTTACACTGTGAAGTCTTATTAAAAAGCTAGTGGTGTAATGTACAATAAGACTAATAATCTTACCTCCTTTTCTTCACCAACTTGGTCCAAGCTCTCATGGCTTGAAGGATTATATGGAATTACTAAAAACCCAATCACAAACAAAACAAAAAGGAGAAAAACACAGCATCCATTAACTGAGTTTAACTTAAAAATTTCTCTTGATTTTATTTTAATTTTTATTGAATAAATAAATCACCATTTAAAAGTATCTGTCCTACTAATAACAAAGAGTATGTATTAATAAATATGAATTAAATCTTAATCTTTAATGAGGGTAAAGAGAGCAAGAACCAATCAGTAGCCAAGTACTGATTATAAATAATATTTTAACCATTTTAAAAATACTTCCCTTCTTTACAAATTAATCAATTCCTTCTATAAGGGTGACTCTACATAAACACTGTTTAATTATTTTAGTATGACTGAAGCATGAAGATAAGAGGGTCTCTGATTTTCACTCTTCACTTCTTTCATACTCAAAATGTTCCTGACCACCATATCACATAGGTCAAGTAAAGAACTGAAAAAGAGTGTTCTCTAGGCTTCTGTTCCTTGAAGTCACTTCGGGGAAAAAAAAAACAACCTACATTCCATTAACAAGAGACCGCATCTGTCCTTTCAGAAAACCTTGCCTTGCCTTCTTGATACATCCCAGATCAGGCTGCTATAACCCACTTAACTGCTCTTCACATTTCTCAGATAGACATGAGGGCTGTCTGGAAAAAATCCAGGCATAAATACCTATTTTTCATATTGCATGGCTGGACACTTTCCAGACAGCCCTTGTATTTAAGTTATCATTTAGTAAATAATAATTATTTAACACTTGAATTCATGTGATCTTTTTTTAATTGTTTTATACTGCACATCTGTATCCTTTATATACTTTCTGATAATAAAGCTTTTAATAAAACAGGTGACTTTAACATAGTCAACATGACCCACAAAATCAGTTTTCAGTATTGAAAAAAACTATGTCTGCTGAATTTAAAAGGGTCCCAAAAGGAATTTATCTAAATTAGAGAAAATAGTCATTTGTTATAGTTTACATAGTTGTCTTTTTAAAATGCTTACTATATATGTTATGCATTGTGACGATATTACTATTGCAAAATATGGCTAAGTAACTTTTATTTGGGGAGAACGTTATTTTATATGTGGGTTAATGAGTCACCTAAAGAATTCTTTAAATGATACACTGTTAATGAACAATGGTTTGTGACATTCTTACTTTACCTGTCTGTGTATGGTCTGAGTGTATGGATGAGTGATCCATGGGCATCATTGGTTCCTACAAACATTTCCAAAAAAACAGCAATTCAGTGGATTCTTTTTAAACCCCACTACCTCCATAAATCCAGAAGTAACATTATTTTTATGAGACACAGTACATTAAAATTAAACTGATTTTTTTCTCTTGTATACTATCTCTTCTTCTTTTGAACTCCATATATTCAACTTTAAGTCTCTGACAAAAAGAGTCTCTAGTATTTGACTTCTTTAGCTGAGGTCCAGAAATAGACTTCAAGATATGTATAAACCTCTTAAAATTATATTAAATTAAATTAAACCTCTTAAAATTATATAGTTTACAAATTTTGTGGACTTCCAATTTTTCTGAAGTTTCTCAGAAGTGTCAGTGACCTTCCCCCCCCAAAATAAAAAAAATACCTCTTAGAAACTGACTTAACCAACTGTCTCTCAATAACCTCAGGATAAAGCTAATTCCAACCAAAATGTTACTAATTCATTAATCTTGGAACTAAGTTCAATGAATACCAGCAAGAATGGGTAAACCTGATAAGGAGCATTAATTATACAGTTACATTTGTGAGGCTGCCTTTTCAATATGTTTAGCACCTATCCTAAATATAATCACTGTGTTTCTCCTTTCTTCCAAATTTATAAAACTCATGAATATCAACAATAACTTAGATAAATTATGTTCACAATTTTTGACTTTCTGTTCTTCCTTAAGATTAGATTTTCAATTCAGTAATTTACATTCATTATGTTCAAAAAGGTACTATATAGAAACATGGTATAATCATTATATAGGACAATTTAGAAAGATGTATCTAGATCGTTTTAAAAACATACATTCTTTAATTAAGTACTTCTGGATCCTTAAGGAAATAAGATTTATTTACCAAGAAGTTTATTATAATTTTCTTTACAGGAAAATTTAGAGAACTCTAATGTTCAATTGTGGTGAACAGGTTAAAAAAAGATGTATAGACATAGCACAAAATATTATGCTAAAAGTTATGTAGATAAAAAACAGGGCCAAAATATACTGTTGAGTAAGAAAAGTGGGTTAGAAAACAGTATGTATATGATCTCACTTTTGTTAAAAAGTATGTAAAGTACAAGACACAACCAAACATGACGTGCTGTCTATGAAGTGGTTTAAAAAACAATCTACAAAAAACCAAAAAATAGAATCTAATCAAACTTCCAAATCCAACTACAATATACAGAAAATAAAGAGGATGGGAACATTCTAAACATAACCACGGAAAAGCAAGAGAAAAGTTCAGCAACACTTTAAATGACAATGAATTTCTTCTGTATGATATGTGTATGTAAGACACATATCAATCAATTACAAACCCTATGGACTTCATTGGACTCTGATTAATATTAATAATAAAAATTGTAAAAACGAAATCGTAACATTTATGAGACAACTGAAATTTTGAACACTCCCTGGATGGACATTTGATATAAGAAAACCGTATTTTAGTTTTTTTAAAGAGTCTTTATCTTTTAGAGATACATACTGAAATATGTCTGAGATTTGTTTCAAAATACAGGGTAAGGGCAGGTAAAAATGGATGGGGGTATGAATGAAACAAAGTTGTTCATGAGTTGTTAATTATTGGGGCAGGGTGATTTATTGGTATGTGAAAGTTCATTATACTATTCTTACATATGTTTATGCATGTAAATTTGCACAGAAAAAGTTCTGGAAGGATATACAAAAATGATAATTACCTTTAGATGATAGATTTCATGGGGAATTTTATTAATTATTTTTTATTCATTTGTATTCTCTATTTTTTCTACAATGAACATGCTTTAATTACATATTTAAAATAGAAAGTGAAATATAAAAACTTTTAGTGCAAGAAGTCCCCAGAAATCACACTTTAAATAGCAAACACGAAGCCTCTGACTCTTCCTGACCTCTGCTTCGTGTAGATGATAGAATAATGGTAGCTATATGAGGTTAGCTTAAAGAGGAAGAAATAATATCTCTTATGTGGCTCTCCCTACATCTTCCTAATTTACACCAGAGGATTTTATAGCAGGTTAAACAAAAAGAGTTAACTATATCCTGCAAACAAATTTGTAATAATTCCAAAATTCAGTCTGTTAGCCAGACTGTAAAGAATTCCTACCACATTCTGTAACAACACTGTGGAGTTGTGATTCCTTCACATCATCCTATTTTAGCCCTCTGATCTAGTAGTAGTATCAAAAATGCTCTATTAAAAATAAATACACAACTGCGTCTTACCGGTGGCAAAGAATGCCGCCCACATTCAATTGTGACAAGTTTGTGGCACTTCTTATGAACCAGGAGTTTGCAGTTGATACACTTGTATCCCTGGCGTCCAAGTCCCCATATCCGGTCAGTACAGATGGCACAGTGGGCACGCTGGCAAGAGTAATTCAACAGAATTCAGTAACAAAAAAATGGTCATAATCATTTCCCAACAAAACAAGTGGCTTTCTTCTCAAACTCAACTCTCTTCATCATACATAACTTTCCCAAAGTTATGATGGTTTGGGAAAAATAAACAGAAAAGAGAACTTATATTAAAGAGACAGTGAAATTTATAACCATGGTTTTTTCTGTTATAAGTCCAAGAAGTTTTAGTCTTCACATACGGTAATTAGGCTGAGAGCAGTAAAAATAGGAAAAGTGAATTAAATTTGAAAAACATATGGCAGAAAAAGCTGTACAAGGACTCCCCAGCCAAAATAAACCTTCCAGACTATTCAGAGGTCAAATCAAAATCTTGTTCTCCTAAGAAGAAATACCTAACGTGACTTTTCATTTCAAAGTTTTTTAATTCAGTGCTCCTGGGAACAAGAGTTTGGGAAACTCAAGTGGTGGTTCCTATTTACATTAATGAATTCAGAACATGGTACTAGTTTTAGAATGGAAATGGGACTCCATAAATTTATCCAGTGGACTAACTCAGCACACATGGGGATTGGTAGATGCCAGATAAATAAAATTTGACTCTCCATTAACCACAACTTAAGCAACTAGCAAAATCTTTGCCGGTTGCTTTAGTTCCAGTTTACGGAGAGTCTACTGTAATGACCAAGAGTAGTTAAAAACATGAACTTCTGGAGACAGACTGTTTTCAAACACTGGTTCTGTCACTTACTAACTGTGTCATATGTACCGTATGGGCAAGTTATTTAACTGTCCTGTATCTCAGTTTCTTCATCTATAGAATGGAATAGTAACTATCTCACAAGGTTGTTGTAAGGATTAAATGAATCAATACATGTCAAGTACCGTATTTGGAAAGGTTCCTGGTACATAGTAAAAGGTAGATGTTTGCAGTTACTATTTTCTAAACAGTGAAAAGTAAAATTACAATATTAAATGGTTTGTAAATAAACCTAGCTTATTTTCTGGCTGTCTCGAATTATATTAAGTCCAACTTTCTTATACCTAGGCCAATCATATAATGAATCCAATCAGGAACACTTTTAAAAATGGAAGGAGACGTTATTAAAAATTACCTCAAGAAAACAGGCACTTGGGAACGTTAGGTAAACTTACTCCTTTAAAATTAAAAAGGTTACCTTTATTTCTTAAGAGAGAGAAAAAAATAGAGGTCTCATATTATCAACATTCAAGAAACCAAGGTTTACCCTATTGAAACGCTTGGCTTGAAAAGTGTGGCCATTTGCACAATAAAGCTTTCTCCAGCGGCGGGCACCTCTACGGTAGATGGATTCTAAAGAGAAATTAAAAGTTAAAATAAAAAGTAAAATGTGAATAAATGTCATTTTATTATAATTAGGTCTGTGATTATTTTTAAATGACATTAATTGCAAGAAAAAAAATATACAAACCTGAAAATAAAAAAATAAAACATTCATCAATGGACCAGATGAAAATAAAGCCCATGGAGTATAAATGTTTAAATAATTATTATTGTTTTTCAATTTTTTATTTTCCCCCAAATTATAATTTTGAAAAAAATTTAAGCCCATAGAACAGTTGAAAGAACAGAACAATAAACACCCTGCATCCTTCACCACAATTTACCAATTATGAACATTTTCCCACATTTTTTTCTTCTTTTTTTTACACACACATATTTTTTCTGAATCATTTAAAAGCAAGGTGCAGACATTACACCACTTCACCCTTAAATATCTAAGTATCCACTGCCTGAGATTAAGGCCATTCCCCTTAATTCTACTTAAGAACAATATCATTATCAAGTCTTAGAAAATTAACATGAATTCAATTTTACCAAATATAAGTTCATATGCAAATTTTTGAATTTGCCTTCAAGGTGTTTTTTATAGTTTTCTTTTTCTCCAGAGAATCCAATCAACTTAGGCATTGCATTTTGATGCTAATACCTTTTTTATGTCTTTAATATATGCTAGAACATTTATTCTGCCTTATTTGTTGTTTTTCAAACTGTTGACTCTTTCAAAAACAGTGGAAGTAGTTGTCTTATGTTCTACATTCTGGATTTGTCTGTTTCCTTGTTAGAGTCAGTATTAAGTAGTCTGGCAAAATAATACAGAGGAGATACATGTTTCTTATTGCATTGCATCAAGATATACATAAATGTCAAGACTGTTGATTCCCACTACTGGTGTTGACTCTGTTGAAGACAATGATTGCTAGTTTTTCTCAATGTAAAGACATATTTTCCTTTTTGTAAATACTTTTATAAATCTCTAAGGACATTCTGTAATCAACCACAGAATATTCTCTTCCCCAATACCTTACATCCAGTGGTTTTTATATTAATACTTCTCCTAAGCAAACTAAGGTTTCCAAAAAATTAAATCTAGACTACCTGTGCAATTTTGGTTAAGTCAGCAGTATCTATACTTTTGGCTTCCCTGGGCCACACTGGAAAAACTGTCTTGGGCCACACATAACATACACTAACACTAACAAAAGCGAATGAGCTTAAAAAAAAAAAAAAAGTCACAAAAAAATTTAAATATACATATAGTCCATTAGTCATTAATAGTTGTATTACACAGTAATAGTTAATAGTTAATATTGCGAAAAGATTCCATTAGGTTTCTAAACTCATTTTAAAGCAAATGTAGCACTGGGTTTACTATTTAAAATTAAAATAGAAAAGACCAGGTGAATTGCTCTGAATTATAAGTCATGATATAATATAATACAAAACTTTAAATACAGATGCTTTTATTTTTAATGTTTATTATGCTGGGAGGAACCAAGGCAGAAAGTTACTGCTAACCTAAAAGAATCCTATTTCAGAAGCTTTCATGAACTACAATTGATTATCTTAAATTTAAAAATGTCAATGCTGTCTAGGAATTAAAAGAGCCAAGAGACCACATTAATGGTTATCAATTTTCTCCTATGCTCTAGTTTAGTAATATTTATCATAGTGGCAAAAAAGAGTGGTGTTAAAATCTCCACCAGAAATTTTTAAAGAGGGAAAGTGAGCATGAAATACAGTGAAAAGTTAGGAAACAATACTTTATCTGGGAAGTATGCTATAGACTCATAACACATTTGGAGATGGGACTCAAGCCAAGATCTGCTAATATGGCAAGTCTTTCAAAACTGACATGGCCAAAGAGAGAATGGCTGCTTCTCCCAACAGCTCTGTGAAGGCAGCCTACACTGACTTTAATCCATCTGTTACTGGAATGCCAGGAAATATTCCCAGCTGAACCCATACCTAAAATTTTCAGTACAGCTTCAGAGTTCTACCTATTCTTCATATATCTTCATCTTCTTATATAGTACACAGCCCCCATCCAACTCTATATACAAACATTCATAGTTCTTTAATTTTACCTTTTCACCAAGTTGCATGAAGAGTCATAAGATTAAAAGTTTAGAATTATTTCACTTAATGTAAAGCAAAACATTTACCACGATTTCTTCTAAAGTCATGGGTATGTGTAGAAAGCACAAATGAAAATGAGTTGCCTGATATCCACAACTAATAAATTATAGCATATGTCAAAAGTAGTAACTTATTCATACATAAGTTTGAATATTTAAATTACATCAGAGGAAATAGCTGTTTGACACCTTTAATTCACTCATTAATGGTAACCACTAGCTTAGACAAGCAAAAGAAAATCCCATGACAATTCCTAAGGATGTATGCTGATGTATTTAGGTGTAGTGTCCTGTCAGTCTGTTGATTACCCTCAAATGGTACAGCAAAAAATAATAAAAATAAAACAAGTATGTTTATGTATACGCATGTATGCATATGTGTACACACATATAGATACCGAGTTAAAGCAAACACAGGAAATGTTAAAAATTGATGAATCTAGGCAAAGGACACATGGATGTCTTTGTTTTCAATGTTGTTTCAACTTCTCCATAGGTTTAAACATTTCCAAAATTAAAAACCAGGAAGAAACATGAAAAAGAAAACTTAATTTTCCATTCAAATACATAACAATTATGTGAGTACGTTGTAAATAAGAACTGCGTGACTTTGCTCTGGGAAAAGCAGAGTTTAGGCAGTTGTCAATATATTCTAAATTAGACTGAAGCATGGTAAAGAAATCAAATGAAGTCAATCTTCTATTTCTGATTTTCTTTCACTTGTGCCGTTGTATCATAAATAACTTTATTAAAAGGTATGAAGTATATCAATACTCACTATCTTCTCCTGGACAGGGCATTCCAGGACGTTCTGGCACACAAGGAAATACTGAAGGAAATAAACTAAAATTAATATAGCATATTTAAAACATGAAAATTACAAAGAATTTTAAATTCACATGTCAAAAAAATTGATCCAGATTTCTACCTGACTCTATTGATACAAGATACTTAGCATATGAGATGGTCAGTATTATTTTTTAAAGAGATCCATTTTACCAAGGTTATCTAAAAGTTTTTATGAAAGTGAGCATCCATAAACAAAGCATTAAGAGCTCAAATTACTCATCCAGTCCCTCTTACTAATTGACTTTTTTGGTCCTTAGAGAAATCATTAAAAATTACTTCCTTAAATCCTTGTAATAACAAATTTACTGCAATAAATTAAAATTAAATTATAAAACCATATACAAATATGCACATAAACCATTATATAGTTTTTAAAAGATGTATACTAAATTTAGGAATAAATTAACACCAGAACTAGTACCCAATATCAAAATGTAAGTTTTATTTTAGGCACCATATTACTTATAAATAAGCTAATTCAGATCATTTTTATAAAGAGAATATAAAGGAATAGTATGTTTATGAACATCTAGTCAACTATAATCTGTGATATTCAAAACAATATGGTCTAATAAAGAGCACAGAGCATGGGAAGCATAGTTCCTAATATACTTTTAAAAGCTGAAATATAAGCTAATTTCTAAAAACCGATCTATGACAGCACAAAAAGCAATGAAACTTAAACTGTTTAATACTTTCATTAGTCATTTCTTTAAACATTTACTATAGTTTTATTCTAGGAACAGATGGTTCCCAAAATGGAAGACTTGTAAAGTTCTCCTAGGATCTCAACAAATTGGATTACAGATCTCTTGGGAGTCAGATCTCTTGGCATAAAAATCTGAGGTGTAGCATGGTAGATTGACAAAAACATACACTTGGAATTGGAATACCTAGATTTAAAACCCAGGTCTACAATGTACCAGTTAGAGGATGGCTGACAGAGTTTAGGTTTCTTCTTCTATACCACTACCCACCTCTCAGGCTTGTAGATGTTTAATACAATAATGTCTATTATAACTATGTAAATAGTTTCACTGTTAACCCTTCAACAAAAGAAAGGACATTTAAGATACCATTGGAGATCATTACTTGCATATATTGCACACGGGGATGGCTTAGATTCAACTAGGCTTTTGATTCTTAAATTCTATCCTAAACTTTGCTGTGAGACACTTAGAAATGATCACAATTTAATATCCAAGAAGGCATACACAAAAATACAAATTTCCCAAGATCATAAGCTGATTGATTTTATCTTCTCTAGTAGTTGAGAAACTACTGAATAAGGACAATTACATAGTGATGAGGAATCAAGGATAAAAAAAATGACAACAGGATCATGTTTTACAATGGTCAAGAATATAGGATTATTAGAAAGAAAAAGAAAACAAAACAAAACAAAATGTATTGCACTAGAAGAGTAAGAAATGACTACTCCTTTACCATGAATCAAAAGTTCAGAATCCTTGTTTAGCTCATAAAGCCTAAAGGCTTCTTCTAACTCCAACTGAGATGATACTGTACACGGGTCTCCTATAAAATATAAAAAATAAAGCTCATTTTTAAAATCCTATAAACATGAATATTAATAAATAACTTCCATTACATAAAATCTTAAGGAAAAAAATTATATACATACATAGAGAAATACCTGACAAGAACAAAATCTTTAGATATTTATTTGGATAATTCTATTCTCTAAAGTAGGTAATATAACTTCCATTTCTACTTCTACAAAATGTAATGAGGTTTATAGATACTAAATTTTAAACATATAAAACTAATTATCAATAATGTATATATTCAAAATACAGCAAGTAGAATCTACCACTGACCACATTTTAGACTGTCACTGCAATAAGACTAACAGCCAGGACAAGCTTTCGGTTACCTGTTTCTTTTACAGAGGAAGTGAAAGCAGTTCCATTGTCAAATTCTCCCTTCACCTGTAAGCCTGGTCAAGTGCCTCACAGAATGGAAGCATGGTTAATAAAGTACTCTGGACTGAAGAGTAGTCCTATTTGAATTACTTTTAAATACAAATGTATATAGTTTTAGTAAACTTCCACAAAGAGTGGAGGAAAAGAAACACCTGCCTTAGTCAATGAGCCAAAGAAGTGAGTCATCCTTGGCAATCAATAAGATGATACATCTCCCCACAGGATGGCATTCCTCAATGAAAAGTCATTTTGAACATTGTTGGGGCCTGAGCTGTATTCTTCACACTGACATTCTTTTGCTCATTCCTGTGGTTACAACAAATACTACCACACATTGATGTCACCAACCTTGTCCAAACTTCAATCACTCTCAGCAGAGAACTCAGTCTTATACTTGAGAGAGAAAAAGGAAGTCATCTCCTTTCCTATTGTCTCAAAGAAATGAGCTTAGGGGAACGAGGTAGTGACTGCTACGGTAATTTCTTGGTGGTGTGATGATGTTCTAAAACCAGTTGTGGTGATGGTTGTACAACTCTGTGAATATACTAAAAACCACTGAACTGAAAACTTTAAATGATAAATTATATCTCAATAAAGCTGTTTAACAAAGTGTTTACTGCAGCATTTTTATAAAAGTGAGTCTGATAACACTCTAGTCCAGGGGTCTCCAAACTACGGCCCGCGGGCCGCATCTCATCCAGCCCATGGAGACCTTTTTATCTGAATAAAATAATATTAAATAAATAATTAAAAACAACATCTATGTTTTGATTCTTTTTTATTTGGACCTCGAGTGTGTAGTCGGCCCCCAAACTGCTGTTTGATAGTTAATGCGGCCTGCGGGCTGAAAAGTTTGGAGACCCCTGCTCTAGTCCAAATGCAAAGTCTGTGTTACATGAACTCACTTTTTCAGTTATGCAATTTTCTCCCTTTCTGGCCCACACATGAAAGTCAGTATAATTATATTGCATTTTTGATTTCAGGTTTCATAAAACAACTTTTGTTTCTATAGAAGTCTATTAAGTGTAAGCCAAGGTTAGAAAACAGAAAAGCAACATAAAAGGAATGAAGATTTCACTAAGTGTGCAAATACCCTTTCAAGTAGAAAAACAAACCAGTTGACTAAATTATAAAATATTGGAAGAATCTACAAACAGAATAAATCTGAAATATAATTAACACTTCATTTCCAATTTTCCAGGTGAGGAAACAGTCCATGATGGCAAATATATTTAAGCTCACCTCAAACTGTTTTTTAAATACCGTAATGAAAAATATATATACTTATCATTCATATGTATGCATATGTGTACATATATATCAATTTCTATGTATCTTTCTATATATACACATACATGAATGAAAGTAATGGATGCTCTGTAAGCATCTTAATTTTTTTTTAATGTAAACATTAAATCCTATTTTCCCTAGAGTCACTTGCTGATTTTCATGTTCTAATGAGGTATTTCTACAAATTTTTCTAAAAAGGCTAAAAAAGACAACCAATTTCAACACCCAGCAAATTGAGTTTCACAATTCAAGTGACTTCTGCAGTAGTGATTTTACTGCAGTAGTCTCTGAGTCAAAAAACCCAAACCCTAACTGCCCTACTTTCTGAGCAACCTCTGGTAAACCAATTTTTAAAGATGACCCTTGATTTCCTTAATTGCAGGAAAAAAAAAAATGATGAGACAAAAATTGATTAAATGCCAATTGTAATGGGCTGGGAGCATCTAATGGAAAGGAATTTCATAAATAAACACAAAATAGCACAAAGGAAACATTCCAAATACATATGATATGAACAACTAAATTTAGAAAAGAGTATTGAAAAGGTTATAAGGTTCTATGAAAAATAAACACAATTCTGTTATCAGAATGACAGGTTTATGGGTGTAGTTTTTGAAGTTTTCTGTTTAATATATGAGCTAGCAAAGCGAGCACTGACGTTTTCTACTTCAAAGTTGATTTAATACTAAATTCTTAACTAGCATCTACAAAAATCTTTAAGGAATTGTATGCCTTAGAGTTAGATATCATATTCTCAATTCATAGCAATCTTTATTAGATGGCTACGTGCTCCTGGAACAAAAGAAAAAAGTCAGTCAGATATTACAAGGCTGTCTGTAATATAAATAAATGTTATATAAATAAATAATGTTCTTAGGAAATGTCTGAGTCAGGCCTTTAAAAAAAGAGCATCAAAAATCCTGTAGTACTTTGCACCCAGGCTCTCTCCCTAGTTCTAGATCCTATCTCCCTGTGCAACTTAGCAAATTACTTCTTTGAGCTTCAATTTTCTCCTACTGAAAGAAATAAAGACAGCTATGATCTATATTGCAAGCATGATGAAAAAATTAAGATCATATATTTCAAATGACTCATAGAAATGCTTGGTCCATTATAGGTGTAGCTTTTATTACTGCACTTTAATAGAAAGCTATAAATGGAATGAATTATTGTTAAAGGTATCATTATAACTATTTTTTAAAAATCAAATTTTCCTTTTTACTAGATATTGTCTTTTTGCCAGATCAGCATCTACTTGCTGTTTGCAGAAACCTATGTCAGGTCAAGTACCCACTTTTAATATGTACCTAGAGACTGATATTTATGAATAACCACAAGGAAGTGTGAAAATAAGAGTTAATCACTGACATTACAATATTACAATCTATTTTGTTTTTATTAGACTGAATGTCTTCAGTTGTAGGAGGTGTAAATCAGTGGTTTTAGAAGCATACGAGGGCTATCAGGAAAAAAACCCAGCCATACTAGTAAATGTTTCTATTTTTCATAGTATATGGCTGGATACTTTCAGGACAGCCCTTGTATACTGTCCTAGCAAGCTGCCCATCCTCAACTTCCACTTCTAGAGAAGATGAAAGACTAGGAACTGGATTTAACCCTCCACCTAAAACAACTTATCAAAAAACAATTTATCAAAAAACTAGATAAATTAAAAAATTGTTCAAGATACTGCAAATCAAATAATAAAGAATTAACTGTTTCCAAGTAACTTAAATTCATCACAGAACAAGGCTCAAAAATATTTATAAGAATGCAAATATATTCAACACACAATAAGGCAAAAGTCACAATGTTCAGACTCTAATAAAATATAACAGGCATGTGAAGAAAGAAAATAAGGCCTACAGCAGAAGAAAAAAATCAATCAATTAAAACTGACACTGAATTGACACAAAACAAAGAATCTGTAGACATGGACATTAAAAGAGATTTTACTATAATTATTTCCAATGTTCAAAAAGTTTGAGGTCTGAGGCATGTTAAGTAAAAATAGAAGTTACTTAAAAAGATCCAAACTGAACATGTAGAAATAAAAACTACAATATCTGAAATGAAAAACACACTAGATGGGATTAATGGCAGATTAGACATTGCAGAAGCAAAGACTAGTAAACTTAAACTCACAACAAATGAAATGCAGAGAAAAAGACTGAAAAAAAAAAATAGGGCATTATTGAGCTTTATAATAACTTCAAGATGCCTAATATATAGGTAATTGGAGTCTATGAAGGAGAGGTCTGATGACAGAAAAAATAAATTTACAGAAATAATGGCAAGAATTTTCCATAGGTCAACAAATCTCAAAACAAGCAACATAAAGAAAACTAAAAGTAAGTTCCATCACGATCAAAATACTTAAAACCAGTGGTAAAGGGAAAAATCTTAAAAGCAACCAAAAAGACACATTACATTCAGAGGTACAAAGATAATGATAGACAACAGATTTTGCATCTAAAACAATGCAAGCTAGAAGACCAAATGAAAAAACAAACTGTCAAAGTAAAATTATTCACTCACGAGAATTATCTTTCAAAACCAAAGGTGACCTAGAGACAGTTCATAGAGAGAGAATGTATTAGAGGTTACCTGAACCAGAAGACGGGAAATGAGGAGTTATTGTTTTTCTGTTTTGTTTTGGTTTTTGTTTTGTTTTTTAATAATTTTAATTTTCTTTACCCAATGTACAACTCCACATCACATCACCCATGCATCGCATTATGTGATTGTTTAATGGAGTTATTGTTTAATGGGTACAGATTTGTCTGAATGATGAAAAAGTTCTGAAAATGGGTAGTGGGGATGGTTGCAAAACACTGTGAATGTGCTTAATGCAATTGAATTGTACAGTTAAAATGGTAAATTTTATGTTATGTTTATGTTACCACAATAAAAAAAATGTTTTAAGAGATTGTCCAAGTTCTCATTCCACATGAAGAGAACTCAAGACATAATAATCCCCAGTGAAAAAGGAACTTTCAGAATTACATGCTAAATAATACCTTTTATATGAATTTAAGAGCACATAAAAACACTATACTCTGTCATTTATATAGATGGAATAGTAACAGAAAGCAGATCAGTGGTTGCCTGGGGATGAAGAGATGAGAGAGAATAGCTTAGATTATAAACTTACCCTGTGATAGCAGCTGTCTCTCATGAGAGGGAAGGAATATAGTGTGATTGGAGACAGGGATGCCAATACGAAGGACCTTCCCAGAAACCAGGGCATAAGCTGGAGTCTGGGAGCCCTGGTACCCTATCAGGTTCCTAAGGCCTCTCTTCCCTCACCTCTCAACCCATCCCCACCCTCCCTACCACTGAAAGGGGTTTCTCCCAGGTGGGCCCGTGTGCTCTCTTTGCCTCTCAGGCATCTACACAGCCTGGTGTATATACCATAGCAGTCAAAAATTACTGGGCAAAATGTCTGTAGCACAGAGGAAGGGCAGAGGCCAGAACTGAGAAGTGCTTGGGGACGTCTCTAAGTCAGTTGTCTTCTACATGGGATACTTGGTGCGTGGAATACAGGAAGACTTTCCAGGGACTACCACACATGGTCAGTTTTAAAAAGTTATCGATTTCCAGATCTTGAACTTCCATATACACTCTTTTCTATAAGCCATCTGCCTGAGAACGTGCTGGGGTACAGTAACCCCACCTCATCTCTTTTTCAAATGTTTCTTTTCCTATTTTATTAACAAACAAAAACACCAAAAAAAAAAAAACAACAGGCATACATACCTACCATATGATCCACTTCTGTAATACATATTCATACAAAGACTTGTACATAAATACCACAGGACTTTTATTTGTAATAGCCCAAAACCGGAAACAACCTCAATGTTCATCGACAGATGAATGGATAACAAATTGGGGTTCATCCACATGATGAAAAAGCACTCAGCAATAAAAAAGAAATAAACTAATACACACATCCCACATACATGTATCAGTAACTATGCTGAGTGAACAAAGTCAGACCAAAAACAAAAGACAGAGATCATGCTGTATGATTCCATTCCTATAAAATTTTAGAAAATACAAACTAATCTACAGTGACAGGAAGCAGATCAGTAGTTGCCTGGAATGGAGGGGAAGGGCAAAGCACAAGGAAACTTGGAGGTAATGAACATGTTTTCTATCTTGTTCTATGAAAACATCTTGTGGTGATATTTTCCTAGGAGTCCAAACTCATCAAACTGTGTACTTTTTCTTTTTTTTTAAGATTTATTTTTTATTGTTTTTGACAGAGAGAGACAGAGATACAGAGTCAGAGACAGAGAGAAGGGGGAAGACCCAGAGCAGTCTCCATAGTTGCACATCATTGGTTTTTCCACAGTTACATTCCACAGGTGGGCGAGGGGCTGCACAGGGCAGGAACTGGGCCGGGGTCTCGCCCTTGTAAGAACCAAACTGGGGGCACTCCCCAGCTCAGCATATGGGTCCACACGGGCCGGGGCCGGGATTCAATCCTCGGTCCCCGGGGCTGCAAAGTGAGCGCTTAACCCACTGAGCCATCCCGGCTTCCCTAAACTGTGTACTTTTAATACGCAGTTTGTTGTATGTATGTATCTCAATAAAGCCATTTTCTTAAAAAGGTGAAATAAAGACATGAAAAATCGGAAAGAATTCATCACCAGCAAACCTCTACCACAAGAAATGTTAAAAGAAGTTCTCCAAGTAGAAGGAAAATACCAGTTAGTTACAAAATGAGAACTGCTCAGGGCTTCTTAGATTTTTTTTCTTCTTATTGATGCTGATTTTCATTTTTAAATATTTAGGTTTGGAACCATAATACTACTATCTAAATAAATGAAATAACACTCAATATACATTCAGTCAGAAAGTTTTTCCATCCCTGTATTTTTTTTTTTTTTTTTTTCCCTGACATAATTACTATGGTTAGTATATACCGGTAGTGTTGGGTGATAAACAAAAAGTATAGAGAATGATTTGCTATTTTAATTCTTGTATACCAGCTAAATATATCAGACTAAAGATGTTTGGAAATTATCACATAAGAGAAGTATTTTTCTTACTGTCCTAAGTATGGTTTTGTTATATATTGGCACTTAATTGGCCTTTCTATGAACCTATCAGATTTTATAATGTAAGTCAGAAGTTTAACCTCCTAGAATTCAGAAACACTCCATACTCTATGTCAAAGGATGCTTATAGTCATTTTAGATCTCCATGAATCTCACTTATTGAAACCAATAAGAGATGAATTAAAGAATATATCCAAATAATACCTTTTCCCATGCTCTGCTAATCATGAACATTTTCAGCATTTTCCCCTCACTTAATCTTTTACAGGGTATATAAAAAATAATAGGGGAAGCCGGGATGGCTCAGTGGGTTAAGCACTCACTAGCCCTGGGGACCGAGGACTGAATCCCAGCCCCAGCCCGTATGGACCCATATGCTGAACTGGGGAGTGCCCCAGTTCAGTTCTCACTAGAGCGAGACCCCAGCCCAGTTCCTGCCCTTTGCAGTCCCGCACCCACCTGTGGAATGAAACTATGTGGAAACCCCAATGATGTGCAATTATGGAAACTGCTCCGGGCCCTCCCCTTCTCTCTGTCTCTCTCTTTGTCTCTGTATCTCTTTCTTTCTCTCTCTCTCTCTGTCAAAAACAATAAAAATAAATCTTTAAAAAATAATAATAATAATTCACATGTGCTATTGGTGAAAGTAAGTAATAACCTCCAATATTTTTGGAGGTTAATTTGGTACCACCTATCATTAATATCACTAAGGACACATTCCATTTCAGCGAATTTACAGGTAGTATAGTACAGATGCCCCAAAAATATATGCATAAAGATATTCTCTTAATCAATATTTTTGATAAACTGAAAACAATCTAAATTCATCAAAAGGGAATTGGTTAAATAAATTAGGGTACAACCATGTTATATAATACCATTAATTTAAGAGGAACAACCTATTTCTACATGTACTGATGTGCAAAAATGTCTACAAGACGTTAAGTGAAAAAGCAAGTTATTTAATAACAACCTATATACAACATCAGTCTATTTGTAAGAAAGAAAAAAGTTGTTACCTTATCCCTTCTAGTTGTATATTCACAGAAAAAGAAATCACCAATTTGTTTATAGTAGATATTTTTGGTGAATCTGAGGATTCCCAGAGATATTTTTTCCTTCAAACAAATCTATATTTTTGTAAAAAGCATGCACTAGTCTTAATAAAAAAACTTTAATGAGAAAGAAAATATCCCAAGGCTACTTTATAGTAAAAGAGAAATGACAGAAAAGAAACATGGTTAAATCTAAATCAGGTAATCAGAACCCAAATAAATCAGAAATTTGTAGAACTAGAAATTTAGAAAATACTATTAAGTTGTAAATATAAAAAGTATGCCCTTAAGGAAAAACAGTCAAAATTAAAATATGATGAACTGAAAAGTCATATTTGTCATTCTCCGTCCCACACTGTCTCATAGCATATAAGAAAGGGGGATATGACTGTTTACTATTCACTCTAAAATCTATAGTTACATTAAGCAAACCAGTTTTTCCACATGCACATCAAAATAAATCAGTAGAACTGGTTTTGAACACAAGGAAAAAGGGCAGTGGTCATGAAATTTGTTTAAAGGAATGAAGTAAGCTTATGATCTTTATTTGCTCTAATATAAAACCCACAATTAAATGTTTAGCTTCCAGAACTGTGTTTCTCATAAACCAGAGAAATAAAATTATAGTTCTGTCTTCTAATGACTCTAGAGAAATTTTTTTCTGCAGGTAAACGTGCCTTAATACCTGTATGGCTAAAAATAAAGGTGGCAAAATTACAACTGAAAAATGATTGCAAGGAACTTAAAAATAATTACCACTGGCTCTGTATGTCTAAAATGAAGAAAAGACTGGTATCAGAATTAACCAGGGTAAGAAGGGTCACTTGGGAATCAACAGACTTTAAGGGAAAGTTTAAACCTTTTACTTGAATGAGGCAAAGCCTACAGCTTTATTTTCTCCCAGAAAATTAGGGCACTTAATAGTAAAGAGAAAGAACTATGAATTGCATTATAAAAAGATAAGCCTGTTTCATCAGATAATTAATTTAATTCACTATGTAAATCTGTTAATTAAAATATGCTATTTTTAAGAAAAAAAAACAGAATATACCTCAATTCCCAATGCTTGTATCTTCAATGACAGACATAAAACTACACTGTGGAAAGGCTTGCTACTAGCCTTTTGTACGTATTTTCACAGTATTTTTTGTGTATACTATTATTGAGAACTGCTCTAGACACTGGAGATCCACGGTGAAAGAGAAGATCTCTGTTCTTATGGAACTTACATTCTAGCATACAAATAAGATACAAATTGAATAGGGTTAAAGGCTTCTTGGAGGACATGACACTTCACTTAAGACCTGAATAACAAGAAAAAGACAGCCATGAGACAATCTGGGAACAGAACTCTCCAGACAAAGATAATACAAATTATAACAGAACTATAACATTTTTAATGGATAATCTATAAACCAATTCCTTTTAATAAAATGCATTATCTAAGGGATTCTTATGTGCACTACAGTTTGAAAACCACAGATTGCAAAACCCCTAAAATGGGAAATAAATAACATGAAACCATCAGAACAGGATTAAATGTAAATAACACTGGTTCATGATAAAATTCAGATTATTGATACTAACTATATTCTATGCATAATGCTAAATTATACAGTCTTGTTTTTAGGCTAAAGACATACTGTCAGACATCCACACCATTTATAATTAACAATATGTACACTAATCTTGTGATAGGTCAAAAAGTGGTTGAATAAATAAAGATACTCAGTCTTACTCTTAAATAATACAAAATTTAAAATACCAAGCTAGCATTTCACTTATTAGATTTCAAAAAATGTGAAGGACTCATACCTGAGGATGGTGAGGGCAAAGTGAAGGGATGCTCTCATTCAATGTAGTTCTCCATAAACCAGATTAACTTTTTTTGACAGCAAATTGTCACTAGCTACCAAATTCACAATGTATATGTTCTACGAATTTGCTAAAAGGAGTCCCATAGAATATCACAAAATTACATATAAAAATGTTCATTATATACTACTGCTCATAGTAGTGAAAAGCTGGAAATAGTCCAAAGGTATATCAATAGATTACATAAAATCAATCATAAAATAGCTCCACTATGGAATCCTAGGCAGTGTTTAAAAAAGGGAATGATGCAAATTGATGCACAGTGAAATGAAAAAAAAAATGTCTAATATGCAATGTAAAAGGAATATATTGCTAAATAAAAAGAAATATATCACTTAACAGTTTGTATATAATTTTTTTGTAAAAAAAAAAAGTGTGTTGATTATAAATAATGTATAGAAACATGAATGTTTGTATATGTATTGAAAATATCTACCGGTATAAGATATAAACTGTTACCAGTAGTTTCCTCTCTCAGATCTACGATTTGTGAGGGAGAAGAAAAAGAGCAAACAAATGACTTCTTTTTAAATTTTGTACTCCATTTTCCCCCCTAAAACAGTAAACATAAATTACTTTAAGGGAGAAACATTTTAGAGTACCTTTTAAAAAGAAACCTTAAAAAATGTCTTTTAAAAATGAAAATGGGTTTGAATTTACCTACAGCTTAGACCTGTGATAATGTATTTCCAGGGCTCTTATATCAGGGAACATAGAAATGGCCCCAAATATTGAACTAAATATTATAATGACATTCCTTAAAATGAAATTCCATTCATTTTACAACTAATAGAAACCATTATTAAAAAAAAAAACTAGTATATTTAGGATATCTTTTAACTATACTTCAGTGACATTTCATCACATAAAGTCTAATGTGGTGTGCAAATTTTTCAGGAATCTAGCGCTATATCTTTTTTTTTTTTTAAGATTTATTTTATTGATTTTTGACAGAGAGAAACAGACAGAGAGATACAGAGAGAAGGGGGAGGGCCCAGAGCTGTCTCCATAGTTGACATTAGTTTTCCATGTAGTTTCACTCCACAGGTGGATACAGGGCTGCGCAGGGCAGGAATGGGGCCGGGAGCCTCCCACATAGGTCCTGGCAAGAAATGAACTGGGGCACACCCCAGTTTAGCATGTGGGTCCACATAGGCCGGGACAGGGATTCAATCCTCAGCCCTCGGGGCTTCAAAGCGAGCGCTTAACCCGCTGAGCCATCCCAGCTTTCCCATTTACTTCTTAACCTTTAATATAACATGCAACTCACCCACAAATCCTGTTAAAATACAGATTCTGATTCAGGAGCCTGTGATAAGGCCTGAGAGTCCCCTTTCTAGTATGTTCTGCAGACTACACTTTGTGTTGCAAGGACACAGGCAGGTCAAGTTCATAGCTGATCACTCTCAACATTTTAGATTTAATGAATTATTGCTCTTCCCACATACCATGTTCTTCATACCTCTATGACTTTCTACATCTTATTCTTCTTTATAAATGGTTTTCCTCTCACCTCCTCCACTTCACAAACTTTTACTTTTGTTATATGTTTAGCTCAAATATCACAGATATTTCAGGTATATGTAGATGCTGCTTCTTTTGTATTCCGAGTTATTCACATGTCCATTGCCTCATGAGACTGTGACTTTGAGGACAGAAAACACCAATTCTTGGAGCACAGACATTCAATAAATGTTTTCTGAGTACAGGTCACAAAAGTGTAAAGTTTCTGCCAACATCTTTGATATGATGTTTGCCACAATCACTTTTATTCTGTAACATTTTCTTTAAAGTAATATTCACTTGATCTTAGCCAAAAGGCCGAGAAACGATTAAAGTAATATTCAGTAAAGAAATACTGTCAAATTATTGAAGGCCTCTTAAAATATAAGACACATTCAAAATCAAAGTAAAATCTGCTTCAATATTTGATGAGATGTTTATTACTGTTGTAAAAATCATGTTAATTTTACTCTATTTTAGGGTAAAAAAGGGCAAAACAGCGATTGCACTCTTTCAATTTAAATACTTAAAGAAAATAAAGAATGACGTCAAATATCTAACATACATTTCTGCCCTTAAATTAATTAGGAGTTTCATTTTTTAAAAACAAATGTCAGAACAGTATTTAAATCGAATGCTTACACAGCACCTCTCTTTACTACTCACCTTCCTCATCTATCCATTTCATGGTGAAAAGCTGTTCACTGTCAAAAGAACACATGTCTCGAACCTCATTACAAAGGCCCTCAAAGGAGATGGAAGGTTCAAAGTGTGTTATCATGATATCCCTGAAAAAGAAAGGGAATTTTAGGTTTGACAGTGATTAAAACAAGTAACACTCCACACATCACAGAATGCCTGACAATTTGATGGACTTAAGCTTTTTTGTGTATGCATCAACGCGTTGCGTCCAGTAAACTACACCTGTAAAGTACAAAATAATTAATGCTTTTAAAAAAACTGGATTTGTGAGAAACCTTAATTCTATCTCCCCTCCTCATTCAAGAAGTCCTCACCCTAAGTGCTCTAAGAGATAGTAATGTCACGTTTACTTCAATATTAGTAATCAGAAGACCACTCTTTTGTAAAGCACTGCACTCCATTGACGAAGAGCTCTATTACTGATAAGCTTTTGCCTTATGTAATATTACATTTAATGGAAAAGCGTTCCAATCACTAGTCCCAGATCTCCCCTCCACAAAAAGTCTACCCCTTTGACTAAGAAATGGTTCTTCAATAATTTGACAAAGATTTGTCATGTCAATCCTAACTTCCACAGACTAACCATCCATGAGACTGTCAACCATTCTTTGTATGGCATGATTTTTAGAACTCACACCTTCATTTTTACCTTTTTTCCAAAAGAATTCCCATTTGCCAATACTGGCTTTAAATTATGGCTCATATTTTAAGGTAGATACCCCTCCAAAACATAGGCATAGCCATAAACATGTAAGCAACAGTATTTAAACAAGACCACCTAGCAGCTATTCACTATAAAACTTAAAACTGCAACAAAATGTCTTAGAGCAGACACATGGGGTTGCCTCCAAGGAGCCACAAGAAGGCTCCCTATGATCTAATCACACAGTAGCCATCCACAGTCATCTTTCCAAAGGTAAATCAGACAGACTGACTCTAATTCACAAACGCTTATATAATGACCTCCATGTCACTGTTTTAAGGGTTTTACAAAATTGATAAAGTTCATGTCTTTCCTGTTTTAACCTCTTCAAGTAACTTTCGCCTCTCATGTAAAATCCAAAGTCCCTAGCAGTCTACAAGGCTCTGTGTGAATGACCCTGGCTACCTCTCTGACCTACCTGTTCTACCACCAGACAGAGAAATCAATGTTTACAGTCAACCACCTACCTTTGCTGGGATGTAAGCTTGGTGAAAGTAGGGATCTTGTTTGTTCATTATATTCCTAATGGCCAAGCACAGGGCCTAGCACAGAATAGGTAGCAATAAATATTTATTAACAAAAGGAAGGAAATGACACTGTTAGGAACTATGAACAAACATGAGTATTTGAAATCTAGAGGAAAAAATAAGAAATTAAAAATTTTAGTCATCTGCAAAATAAGTTAAAAATGCAATCTTAGGGACTATTGAAGGTAAGCAGGTAGCCAAGCATAGAAACTAAATTGCCTTTTTTTCTTTCTTTTTTTAAGATTTATTTTATTGTTTTTGACAGAGAGAAGAAGGAGGGCCCAGAGCAGTCTCCACAGTTGTACATCATCAGTTTCTGACATAGTTTCATTCCACAGATGGCCGGGGGCTGCGCAGGGGTGGGAACCAGGCGGGGGGCCTCCCCTGGAGCCAGGGGTCGAGAGTGGGGGGCGGGGGAGGGGGGCTCCCACGTGGGAAGCTTGCCCTGGCAGGAACCTAACTGGAATGGGAAGCACGACCCAGCTCAGTATATGGGTCCCCACCGGGGATCCTGGGACCCCGCTTGGGTCTGATCCTCAGACCCCAGGGCTGTAATGTGAGCACTCAACTTGCTGAGCCATCTGGCTTCCCAAATGGCCTTTTCTTGATAATTATTTTCTTCCTAAGCATCTCATAGTATTCTGCCCCTGCCTCTTAGAACCCTTTTGCCTTGGCTTTCATAACATTTTGCTCTCGTGGTTCTCTTTCTATTATTCTGAACACTTAAGTCTCCTTTGTCTTCAATCACAAAGTATTCTTTTCACTAGCTCTCATATCAACTCTGTCTCTCTGTCTCTCACTCTTTCTCTCTGAAAACTAATTTACATTCAATGTTTTAACTATTATTGCTATGTTAGTGTCTCCTAAATCTGTAATTCCAGTTCTCTGTGTGGTATTTAATACTCTTGATACTCTGGTTCATTAATATCTATTCTCAACTTCATCCCACCATTCCCAAGACAAATACTCTACTACAGACATCTGGTTTACTTACTCAGAACCCCCACACATAAGACTTTGATGATCCAAGCTTTAATCCTGACATTTCCTCAGTGTAAAGCTCCATTTATAGAGGGAGGTGGGGATCAATCTTTAACAGACACTTCAACTTCCATTAAAACTTTTTCCATCACAGACCTGTCCAACATGTATCATATGTTCCACCTTTTGTTAGTTAACTAACCATATACTGATAACATATCCTCAACTAAACTGTGAAAAACCAGAAGTAAAAAGTTTATGGACTTTGTAACATATTCATATAGCTATTAATATAATTGCAATTCAAATATTTAACTGAATTACAAGAAATACTTGCTAGAAAAAAAAAACAGTCTTCCAGAAAATGCACTTTTGACAAGTAAATACCTCTGCTTACATTTCCTTTGCCTGTAAACATTTATAGAGAACTCAGTATGTTCCAGGTGTTTAAACAAACTTTATCATATATAATTTCCAAAATAACCATCAAACTAGACATAATAATCTTATTTTACAGACTTAAAAAGCAAAACATTTTTACCTCTAGAATATATACCAGAGTCTTACAGCTAAAAAATAGAGTATGATTTCAAATCCAAATCTCCTAATGACTCTAGTGGTGGACACCGATCTGACCACTCCCCACACCCCCAGAAACCCCCACTAGTAATGAAGTATTTATTATATCATCTGCTGGGAACGTTACCAGTAGACAATCCCCAGCTGTCAGCCTCCTTCAGAGATCTGACTCCTTGGTATGGTCACAGACCCTTCCTAGAGCATCCTACAACCAATGACTGATTTCAGTGTGGTGGGTATTAAAAGTTCCTAGAAGTGACCCTAGAAAGCTCTGAAGTGTCAACTCATCTTCAGAACTCCCTGGAGGGTCCACTGAGGTTTCTGTTGAGAATTCAGGGCATCTTGATTTTTTCTTACCTAAGCCTGCTTCCTTCCCTTCCCTTTTCTTCCACGGCTGCTGATCCCAAGAGCACCTCTAATAAACCTCCTGCATGCTAACCTGAGAGACTACTTTCTACAGCAGCATCCGCCCAACATATAGTTATTAGATGATTTTTTTTTTGACAAAAACATAATATATACAGTCAATGTCACTTTTTAAGAGATTGGCTAATGAAAGCTTTAATCCATGTTTTGGAAACTAAGTTAATCTACTTTAGTACATGAAAACTAGTTAATTTTTTTTAAATTTTTCAGAGAAAATACACTGCCAGCATAATGTATTCTGTATTCTGTCTCCCCAGCCTACGCATAAAATCCATGAGAAGAAGTACTTGGATTTGCTCATTGCTGTATGACCAATACCTGAAGCAGTATTTGGTACAGAGTGGAAATTCCATTAATATGTTAAGTGAATGAAGGTGTCACATGTTGGACTCTAATGACAGTATCGGAAATGTAAAAAGTAAAAGCATTCCAGAAAGGAGGAATGGCATAGTATAGAGGCAGCCATAGTATAATGGTTAAGACCATGAGAGTTAAAGCTAAGATGCCTGTGTTTTAAGACAGTCTCTGTCACTTACCAGCTATATAAACTTAGGTGAGTTACTTAACTTCTATGTTGCTCAATTTCCTCATCTATAAAATAGGAATAATAATATCTCATATGGTATTATAAGGATTAATGAATTAATATTTATAACACTTAGAATCGTGTCTAGCATATACTATATACTCTATATGTGTTTAATAATTTTTTTTTAATTATGTATTCACATAACACTTTAAATAGAAGTGAAACCTCATTAGAGAGGTAAACCAATCTTCTGAAAGTAACACACAGATGCTTCTGGTTTAATATGGCAAAAGGAAATCACATCTATATCCTTTCATCCTAAGGGACCACTAAAATGACAAATTATCAAAGTCTCAGAAACAAAAAAGGTGCCAGTAGGAGACCAGAAACTATAATAAAGCCCCAGATAAGTGGTCCCTAACACTTTTTGGCTCAAGGAACCTATTTCACAAATACAATTTTTCCACAGACAGTGGTGGGAGCATATGGTTTCAGGATGATGCAAGGGCATTATATTAATTGTGCACTTTAATTCTATTATTATTATTACATTGTAATATATAATGAAATAATTATACAACTCACTTGCCACTATAAAACGTGTGACCAGATGCTGCTTAATTATCACTTGCCACTCATTGACAGGATTTTTATATGATCTGCAAGCAACTGTTTTATTATAGTTTCTGTGCAGTCAAACCTCTCTGCTAATGCTACTCTGTATTTGCAGCTGCTCCCAGCGCTAGCATCACCACCTCAGCTCCACCTCAGATCATCAGGCATTAGATTCTCATAAAGAGCACACAACCTAGATCCCTAGCATGTGCAGTTCACAATGGGCTTCATGCTCTTATGATCTGACAAAAGGCAGAGCTCAGGCAGCAAAGCCAGATGGGGAGCAGCTGCAAATACAGATGAAGCTTCTCTCTCTGGCCTGCCACTCACCTCCTGCTGTGTGACCTGCTTCCTAACAGGAGGTTGGGGACCACTGTCATAGATGATTGAAAACAGATGGGATAAAATTTACCCAGAAACATACTAGCCCCAAACAAACAAACAAAAAAAGTTAAGAGGAATCTTAAAAAGAGGTTTTGTTGACACAAGATCATTTTTCCTTCTCTAAGTATCTAATCCCACTACTTGGCTCCTTTAGGGCATTAACACTTACATAAGCATTCATTATAAGTCGCTTTAAAAATTATGAGTTAAGGAACAGAACAATCGGGAAAGCTGGGATGGCTCAGTGAGTTAAACGCTCGCTTTGAAGCCCCGGGGACCGAGGATGGAATCCCGGCCCCGGCCCATGCGGACCCATATGCTGAACTGGGGAGTTCCCCCAGTTCGGTTCTTGCTGGGGTCTATGCAGGAGGCTCCCGGCCCCGTTCCTGCCCTGCGCAGCCCTGTGCCCACCTGTGGAGTGAAACTATGTGGAAAAACTAATGTCAACTATGGAGACTGCTCTCTGGGCCCTCCCCCTTCTCTCTGCCTCTCTCTGCCTCTGTCTCTCTGTCAAAAATCAATAAAATAAATCTTAAAAAAAAAAAAGAATAGAACAATGTTAGAAATCTTTACAATGTAAAAATTGCTAAGAAAAAAATCAAGATATGGAGAAAGTGAAAGGAAGTATAAATTCAAAACTGTTTCTTTCCTAGTAAAGAGTCAATACTCTAAAACTAGTAATTTAAAAATAAAAGCAGAGAACAAGAAAAAAAAAACAAATAACCAGAATAAAGCATGGGCATAGGATTGAAAAGACATTTCTCCACAGATGACATACAAATGGCCACTAAGTTCATAAAAAGATGTTTAACATCCCCAATAATTATAAAAATGCAAATCAAAAACCGTAATAAAATATCACCTCACACCCATTAGGAAGGTAACTATCAAAAAAACCCAGAATAATGAGTGTTGACAAGGGAGTGGAGAAACATGAGCCTTGTGCACTGTTGGTGGGAATGTAAAAATAGAATTTCTTATGTTAACTCCAAAAGAACTGAAAACAGAGACTCCAACAGATATGAACACCCATGTTCATGGCAGCATTATTTACAATAACCAAAAGGTTCATCAACAGATGAATGGATAAATAAAACGTCACATATAAATACAAAGGATTATTCAGCTCTAAAAAGAAAATTTTGATGCATGCTACAACATGGAATGAACCTTGAAGACTTTATGCTGAGTGACAAAAGCCAGTCAAAAGCACCAAATACTGTGTGATTCCATTTACATGCAGTATCTGGAGTAGTTGAATTCATAGAAACAGAAAGTAGAATAGTAGCTGCCAGGTGCTGGGAGGAGGACAAATGCAAAGTTGTTCAATAGGTATAGAGTTTCAGTTTTGCAAAATACAAAATTCTAGACTCTAGAGATTCACCGCAACAACATTTTGAATGCAATTAATACTACCAAACTGTACACCTTAAAATGGTTAGGATGGTAAGTAAATTTAATAATTCGTTTTTTTAAACTATAATTATAAAGAAAAAAGGCAGGAGAAGGCATATTAATGAAGTTATACATTTAACAATAGGAGAACTAAAACTAGTCAGGAGAGAAGAAGTGCTACATTTTTCATCTTTCATATTGATCAACAGATACAATAAAACAAAAAAAATTTTAAAGCAGTTATCTCTGGGTGGTAGACTGGGAATTGGGGTGAGACCAGATATGGAAAGATGTACTTTGTACTTAGACCCTTCTAAATGGCACAGATTATTATTAATTTTTCTACCATGTAAAGGTATGATTATAAAATTTACTTTCTAATAAAATATAAAATTAATTTTGAATGACTTCTATAAATAAAATTGTTATATTTTAAAATGTTATTAAAGAAAATAAAAACTAAAAAGTTTCTTCTTCTAGTGACATTAAAACAGAATCTGCTCATCTTTTTTTTTTTTTTTAATATATTTTTATTTATTTATTTATTTTGACAGAGACAGAGAGAGAGAGATACAGAGACAGAGAGAGAACCGAACTGGGGGAACTCCCCAGTTCAGCATGTGGGTCCGCCTGGGCCGGAGCCGGGATTCGATCCTCGGTCCTCGGGGCCTCAAAGCGAGCGCTCAACCCGCTGAGCCGTCCCGGCTTTCCCGAATCTGCTCATCTTAAAGCAATTTTTCTTTCAAAATACTCTCCATGTTACCTAGTATGAGGAGGTAAGCATTTGGAGAAATATATTTTACAATTAAATCAGAAAAGAAAGAAAGGCTCCCAAAGACTTTCTCTGGCAAAGAACAAATATGACACTATAATTTTTTACTGCAAGCGGAAAAAAATTAGTATGATCAGACATCCTCAAACTATGACTCCCTTATCAGAGTTAAAATTAATGGATATGTAAACATGTCATAAACAATTGAGATTTTTCAAATATCTTGTTTTTCAAGAGTTAAAAAATATTTTTCAGAACTTACAAGTATAAATATTTTTAAAACATCTGTGGAATCCTTAAAAAAACATAAGTACCTACTTCCTAAAGAGACTCAAAGGAGTCATGCTTTATCAATGCCACTCCTTAAGTTCCAGGAACTAAAACATTTAAGGGAGTTTTATATAAACACTTCTCTAGGTACCGTAGCTAACTGGGAAAGCACCATGTTCACACACTCCACAATCACCAGATCCTTATTATAGCACAGAAGCTAAAAATGAGTTTCAAAATAAAGATATTACATTTTTAAGGTATAAAACAAATTACATATGAAAGATCCCACCCCCACCCCCACCCCGGTTTTAACTGTTAGCATAAATTACCTTACCACTGTTTTCAACAGAATATAGTCTGCTTTACCACAAAGATTTCCAAAATGACAAATTTAGATACAGTTTTAGCTGCATTTTATTTATTTTTTTAACAAATTTGGAACAATGTTTCTTAATATTTATTTATTTATTTTTGACAGAGAGAGTGATACAGAGACAGAGAGAGAACTGAACTCGGGGAGCTCCCAGTTCAGCATATGGTTCCGCACGGGCCGGGACTGGGATTCGATCCCCGGTCCCCGGCGCTGCAAAGTGAGCGCTTAACCCACTGAGCCATCCCGGCTTCCCCTGCATTTTATTTTTAAAAAGGAAAAATGCATTTTTAATTTTGCTATTGGGCTTCAGAAGACAAACTGCTTTAAGCATTCATTATTTTATGATGTTCTAAAATACAGAATCTAAAGTTTTGCCTTATAGATAGATATCTGCTTTTAAAAATAAACCTGGTGGTTGCCTGGGGGTGGGGTGAGGAGGTGGGAGGAGAGCTGGGGGAACATGGGGAGGGGGCATCAAATGTAAAAAAATAATATAAAAATGTAAACCCCCGTGGAAAAAAAAAACAAAACCTGAAATAGAACTACATTAAGTCCTTCTATTATCTCAATATAAGCTTTTCTTCTAAATTAAATGCATAAAAAAAAAAAAAAGGGTTTATTGGCTATCACCAATATAATAATAGATGTAGGATTACCCATGCATGGTGAAACCATTGGGTAAAAGGTTTTGGAGGAATAGAATTTTCATACATTCTCAAAGTATCACCAATCAAATTAATTATTAATCATAAAAAGTCAAATGCAACCACCATTTTTTTAATAATCAAGGATAGAAAATGACTCAAAAAGAATAACTGTGACATATGAAACTGACAATAAAACAAAAAAGTAATCTTAAAAAGCCTTATTAATATAGAATAGTAAAAAGTAAAAGATAAATGTCCCCAAAGGGTAAGATTCAGCTTTGTATTATGTCTTACTAAGACCCAACGTTATGATCATAAAATGGAGATAATGATATCCACCTCTGAATACTGTTGTGAAGATTAGATAAAATAAAGTGCTAAACAATGATCACAGTTCTTGGAACATATGGGTACATTATAAAAGTTAGTTTCTATGCTCTTTAACATAGTTCAAAGAGAGAAAGGAAACTCATTATCTTAGAAAATAATTTATGAAATCTTTCTAACTATTAATCATATTTCGTTAAATAACTGATGACAGCTAAAATTCAACACTGTATGGAAAACTTGGCCAAATGGTTAAGGTAAGAAAAACGGGAAGCCGGGATGGCTCAGCATAATGAGCACTACTCTTACATCCCCAGGGTCCAAGGATTGAATACCGGCCCTGGGCTGTGTGGACCCATAGATCTAATAGGGCAGTGGTTGGCAAACTGCGGCTCGCGAGTCGCACTAATAGGGCAGTGGTTGGCAAACTGCGGCTCGTGAGTCGCAGTTTGCTGACCACTGTAATAGGGGAAAGCTCCATGTGGAAGCCCTGCACAGCCTCATGCCCACCTGTGGAAGGAAACTATGTAAAAAACCAATGAAGTGCAACTATAGAGACAGCTCTGAGCCCTCCTCCTTCTCTCTCTGTCAAAAAAATAATAATAATACCGTATTTTCCGGCGTATAAGACGACCGGGCGTATAAGACGACCCCCTAATTTTACAGTTAAAACATAGGTTTAGGCCTATATTCGCTGTATAAGACTACAGCCTCGGAAGCGGGGGCTAGTCTTATACAGCGAATATAGGCCTAAACCTATGTTTTAACTGTAAAATTAGGGGGTCGTCTTATACGCCCGGTCGTCTTATACGCCGGAAAATACGGGTAATAATAATAATAATAATTAAAAAAATGAGCTATATAAAAAAGCGGCAGCAAAACTGTTAGTTGAAGATGTCATGCTCTACCTATAAATTCTAAGACAGTTAAGAAAGAAATTATTAGAATTAAAATGCTGTCCAATTTACCCTAAACATACAAAAATAGATGGTATAGAAAAATAAAGCCATGAGAATAGAAGATCCCATTAATAAAACCAACAGAATTACAAAATATCTTAGAATAAACTTAACAGGAAATGTTCAAGACACATAGGACAGGAACCTTATTGAAAAATCTGACAGAAATTAACAAATAGGTATTATACCATACACTTGCAAGGCAAAGGCTCAATACCATAAAACTATCAGTCCTCGGAGAGGATCCAAGATGGCGGCATGAGAGGAGATACCAGTAACTGCCTGGGAAGGGCCTTGGGAACAGAGGGGAATCCACAGGGGAAACCCTGAGAAGAAACCTCAACTAAGAGAACCACACAACGCAGAACAACACACAAAGGTTGGAGAAAAAAAGGGAGAACGGGAGACGTAAAGGGAAGCAGCGGTTCGGGGACAGAGACTCGGAGCGCGGCCCGGGGCTGGCAAAAACAAAGGGGGATTGGGGGACTACGGTCACAGTGGAGCTGGATCGAGGGCGGGCTGGAAGCCGAGACCTAGGGAGCATGGAATCCCCACACGACTGTGGACAATTTAACATCCGAACTCAAGGGACAGCACACAGTGCCCTAATCAGATCACAGAGCTTTTAAAGTGGAACAGGGACTGTGGAGCAGGGCGGCTGCACTTCCCGGCGGGCGGGGTGAGAGCAGGGCACCAGCCCACAGCAGCTCAGCACCCCTGATTTACGGAGGAGATTGACTGTGGGGGAGCGCCTTCTGAGGACAGGGCTCTTGGAGTGAGGGCTGGGGCTGGAGTGGGCATAGCTGCATTGGACGTGCTTGGAGTGAATCCGGCGGTCTCAACAGAGCCGGGAGCGTAGAGCGGCTGCCGCCCGAGCTACGGCCTGTGCGCGCAGGGCTTTCGGCGCCCCGCCCACCGGGCCGCCGCGACACCACTGCCTGCTTGCCAGCGCGCAGTTGGGCTTTTGTTGCCCCGCTCACCAGGCCGCTGCCGGGACTCTGCCTGCGCGGAAGTGCGCAGCTGGGCTTTCGGCGCCCCGCCCACTAGGCCGCTGCGCATCACTGCGTGCGCACACCGGACTTTCGGTGCCCCGCCCACCGGGCCGCCCCGCAGCGCCGCTGCCTGCTCGCCAGTGCGCTATAGGACTTTTGGCACCCTGCTCGCCAGGCCGCCACAGCACCGCTGCCTGTGCCCGGGACTGGCTTTCGGCGCCCTGCTCACCGGGCCGCTGCAGCGCTGCTGCCTGCTCACGAGCGCGCAGCTGGGCTTTTGGTGTCCCGCCCACCGGGCCTCTGGGGCACTGCGGGCCGCATGCGCAACTGGGCTGCCTGCCGGGTCTCCGCGGTGTCATTGCCTGTGCGCGGGACTGCGCGGCCCACCAGGGCCTCTGCCAAGCCCCAGCCCATCCAAGTGCTGCGCTGAGGGTGTGCCTTACAGATACCATTGAAGGAGGGGCAGCCAGGAGGAGGAAAGACCAGAGCTCCTGCGCCCCGCCCACACTGAACCACCAGCCCCCCTGCTGAAAGAGGAATCTGCTATTGTGTCTCAGGCCTGCCCTAGCTCCTACTCACATGACCCCACCCCTGGCCACACCTTTACTACCCTGCTTTCTCACAGCTAAGACAGCAACCTGAAGTGCCCCAGGACACAGAAGGTGTCTGCATCCCCCAACCCTCTCCCAAAATCACCTTCTCCCACAACTGAGTCCAAATGAAAAAATAAAGAGAAGCCCATCTGATCGGCAAACCCCCAGAGGGAAAACAGACTCATGCGTAAAGCAAAAAGAACCACATCAAACACAATGCACACCTCAGACTCCAAAGCCCCTCCAAAAGATCAGGGGCAGTCTTTAGTAAAGGACCTTGCACACTTGGAATCAAATCTAAGTGAAACAGAATTCAGAGCTGCATTAATCAAGACACTCAGAGAGCTCACTCAATGCTGGCAAAGTACCCAGACACAGTTAAATGACCTCAACAAGAAATTTTCTGAGCAAAATGAGTACTTTACCAACAAAATTGAGAAGCTAGA
>PVKE010005494.1:0-58734 GCA_004027555.1 Craseonycteris thonglongyai
CTTTCTTTCTTTCTTTTTTTAAAATTGAATGTTTGAGTGTTATATTCACTCTACTCTTGCTTCTCTTGAACTGTCTATGCTTGACAATAACATAGCTTGATTTGTCACAAGTATTGCTTTTCCTGTGTGCGACTTTACACAGAGTTCCAGGGTCTCCCACATGCATACGATAATCCAATACTTTATAGCTAACCAGCATCATTTCCCTCTTTATTTCTTCTTATTCTAAGTCTTACTGGTAACACACTGTCCTGACACACTTGTTCACCTTCATGGATCCAATCGCCTGTACTTGACAATGACACATTTCTGCATCACGGAGTTTCTTGTCTTTACAGAGACTGGCTTCTATTCTTTGTACATGTGTTCAGGTTTCACGCCTGCTGTACCAGAGTTAATTTATTGCATGTTATGCATCATGAAGTGTCCAGTAGAAGAGTGCCATTTAGATGTTTATGTCATCTTGTCTACAATCAACAACAACAACAACAACAGTAGTAGTCGTAATATCAAAGATTTTTTTCTATATATAGCCATCTCGGCTTTCTCTCAAATGCTAGAAGGACCTTCACACTCTATCCGTCAGTTTGGCTTTAAGGTTTTCATTTTGTTGGCTAGAAGACAGATAAAGGGGATTACGAACAGAACTGAGCTCTTTCTGCTAATCTCCAACTTGAATTCTTTCAAGGGTTGCAAAATATGATTCAAGTATTTCACAAGACTTTATAGCCTGAGCCAAACTTTGTCATCTCTCTGGTATATGTGCCATCATGGGTGGATTTGGAGCTGACATTTTATATCTCTGATCTCCACTGTATAAATATTTGTGTAGAGTGACTATCAACACAGCACACAGCCACTTTCTCCTCTGATGTATAGATGATAGACTATTTCTTAACTGGGGCCCCATGGATTGGGAAGGTGCAAACTATCTGAGGGCAGTGAGGCTGATTTTCAGGGAACTCAGATTTTATGTTTTTCCATAGGTAGAATGTCGAGTAGTTGCATTTATTTCCCCCCAAATGATTTCTTATAATTTGGGTTCCATGAAAGATACCTCGTATACAGTCACTATCTGAATCTATCACGGTAAATTGGTGTGCCAAAATGCTGTACTGTATGTGTGGAATTCACCTGAGTTTAAAATGAAGATTCTGGTTTTTCTATCATCTTTCTAGGCACCATCATCTAGGAAAACAGCTTTACAGCACCAAGAGAAATGTTTTTGGCAATCCTGTGTAAATACAATATTAGCCCTTAGTAGATGAGCTGATATATTCGAAGTTATGACTCATCTTTATTTCACAGCAGTCATTAATCTGACTTCTGTCATTGACCATCAGGTGACTTGTTAGTATGATCAGTGTGCTGATGTAAAATCTGTAATTTTAATAATGGAATGGATCACCTCAAACAGTTTAGGAAGCCTTAAAAATGATAAGGATTAAAATCACGGCCGTATAAGAGACGTAGAAGCGTGGAGAGCTTGGAAGGAATTGTCTTACCTACCACTGTATCACAGTTGCCTACGGTACTCAGTACAGTCGCATTGCACACAGGTTTGTAGCCGGGCACGGTAGGCTGTGCCACACTGCCTAGGGGTGCAGTGGGCTGTACCGTCTAGGTTTGTGTGAATCTCTCTGTGACGTTCGCACAATGAGATTGCCTGACAACGCCTTCCTTAGAATGCTCCTCGTGTTTAAGGGAGGTCCTGATGTTCTGTTGTATCCCTGCTACCCTGTGTAGTCCTGTGAGCTCCTTCCCTCGTCTGACCTTGTGCATTTCATGCAGTTACACACTTGCTTAAACTCTCCCAGCTCCACATTTACCTTCAGTACTGCGTCTGGCCTGGCCCCTCTTGTCTGACTTTGTCCCATATTACTTCTCACCTCCATCATTATAACGCAGATGATCTTTTCTGTATTTTCTCAGTTGTCTTTCTCCCACAGATTTTTATAAAAATCAAACTCTCTGTCTCTGTCCCTCTTTCTTTCCCACTTTTCCATCTGCTTCACATTGACATGGACCCACATTTGGTCTTCAACAACACTGGAAAAGGTAGCTGCCAGGGATGCCACGATAGCTCAGCAGTGGAGGGCTTGCCTTCCAATGTGTGGTCCTGGGTTCGGTTTCCGGCCCTGGCCCGTGCCAACCCCATGTGCTGAAGTGCGGTGCCACTGTAACCACTGTGATGGCTCCACGGTGAAGGTGCCTGGCTTATTTCCACACCCACGTGGTGTGGAATGAAACAATGTCACAACGAATGAGGGACAACTAGGGAGACTCCTGTGCTCTACTCCTTCTCTCAAACAATAAAACAAATGTATTAAAAAAAATAAGGAAAATGTAGCTGCCTTGTCGTACCCACTTTGACTGCAGCCGACAAGGAGTCTCTGATGCTTTCTCAAAACTGCCTCATCTCTCCTGGTGCAGGGGCTCCTGAGGCCCCTGAGGTGAAGCACCTGTCCTAATCCCACGAAGGCACCGGCCTTTTCGTTCTCACGGTTTCATGACAGGAGTGTTCTGGATTCTGGACCTCCTGAGATGTCATAGCGAATCGGATGCAGAAGTAGACATTGCATCCGATGTTAAGGAGACTTGTAAATACGCTATGTCAGGCCACTTTTCTCTTTGAGATTTTCTTGAAAAAATAGCTCTTTTGCTTAAAGCATATGTTATTTAGACTCATATACAATGTTCTCTTTATTGTTATTTTAAAATCAATAAATTAAAAAAGTTCTCAGACTGAACTTCTCATACATGATATATCGATAAATATAACCCACAAACATGGAAAATATTTGATGTCTTTATTAAAGGTTTAAGGTGCCCTTACCGAAAAATAGACTGCTAACCCAGGAGATTCGATTAACACTCTTGGCTCTGATCTGATCCATTAATTCCCTGACTATAGAATTTAGTGATAACTTTTTATAAATATGTCCATCATATTTCTTGAAAGGAAAGGTAGACATATTCCTGGGGACATAGTGACTTGATCATAATAATTAAAAGAATATTGCTGAACCAAATAATACTTTCAAATACAATGAAACATGGGAGTAAATGTAGAGTAATATCCAGAAAGTGCATTTACCTAGATATGATGCAAAATGATTTTGTCCTCTCTTTTTCTCTAATTTTGTTGAGAATTTGAATTTGCATAAGGACAATTGGTAATTCTAGCTTGTATAAGAATTGGGCTGAGAATGCTGAAGTTATTTTATAGGGCTGCTGCTTTAAAATGTAATATTTGTATGCTATAGGCATGAAAATTGTTGATTTTTTAGCTTTCAATTTAACTCTGTATTATGGTATACCTCATAAAAGAGAGTATTATAGCTTTTTAAACTGTCTTATGCAATATATATTTTTTTCTATTCTAGTAGTAATATACAAAAACATTTTTCCTCATGTCTATATCGATATGCAATACAATTTGATCATTATATTATGACCATTTTAAGAATTGTCTAAGTCAATGTTACCTATTCCTGTTTTAATGATTACTACTTTGATACTATAAAAAATCAAAATAAAGAATAATCTAATATTTATTCCTGCCAAGATGTATAATAAAAATATCTGATTTTCTAGTTATGTTTTAGATGTAATTATGTTATCATAAACCACAACTTGTGTTCAGACATTAATGCTGAACATTCTAGTAATTTCATGACATAATTTTCCAGTTTATCATAAATTTCAGGGAAAATTAGCCTTATTTATCAGAATTTTTCTGCCTTCCAGTACACCCTTTATTTTAAATAGTGTAGTAACATATTTCTCTTTAACATCAATATAGCAGAATTGAATTTTAGTATTATTAGAATTGCTGACATAGAGCAAGAATAGATATAGAAGAAATTATGCAAATTTGTCTGTTGAACTTTGAATTTTATCTCTTTTCAGTTTTGTATTTAATTATGAAAATATCCAAAGCATTTAAACTAAGAATAATGATCAATGGGTCTTGTGTGTCCTTTTCAGATTTAACACTTATGAAAATTCTGTCTCCTGTCTCCATTTATCTCCTTTGTCTTTTTTTTCTTTGTTGGAGTTTTTAAAATCAGAATCCCTAAAATTTGAATGTCCATAAACATTACTGGAGAATCTCCATAGGATGCAAATTCTGACTCAATCCATCTGTGGTGGTAACTGAGATTCTGCATTTCTTGTAAGTCCCAGATGAGGCTGACGCTACTGTTTGAGGGGACACACTTGAAGTAGCACCTTTGTGAACCGTACTTCTAATATGATTTTTTAAAACACTATCTACATTAATATGCATCTCTAAAAGTGTGGAGATTTTCTCACACAAACATACGCAGTTAGCCTACCTGCAAAATGACAATAGTTCCTTACTATCTAGCCCATTCCCAACCCACACACATATTTCTCCAATTGTCTTAATTACGTTCATGTTCGACTTGTTCAAACCCAACCTGACAGCTCAATACACAATTTGTCTTGCCTCTCAGATTTTGTTTGATATGTTATAGATGCTGTAGTCAGTCCATTTATTTATTTATTTTTATTCACTGATGAGCGAATTATCCTGGACAAGATATCACTATCTGGGTCTGTCTGAAAGCTCCCTTTTGGTATCTTTTATCTTGTTCCTCTATCCCCATTTATAGTTAGGGCAAAACAGAGAAATTGCATTTCTTTGCCACTGACTTTTCCTAGTAGGAGTACTTCCCCCAGTTCATCGTTTTGTTGAGGGTTACACTCTTTTTGTGGGATTCTTGTTTCCAGATCTTCACTCTTGTAACTGAGAACTTGTGTCCCATCCTGGCTGGAGGCTCCAGCATCCTGAGTGCCACATAGGCTCACAGGGCGGAAGTGGCTTTATTTCCCACAGATGCCATTGTCCTCAGTCTCCTCTTTGTCTAAGAATCCAACTGTTGTCTTTATTTCTTACAGTTTTATTATAGAGCATTTGAAACCATACAAAATTCAAGAGAAAACATATGTATGATGAAAGTCTCTATACCTATCACCAACGTACAATGATCTACTTCCCAACCAATCTCATTTTGATCTATAACTATTCCTTCAAAATAAATTTGAATCAAATTTCAGATAACTTATTATTTTATCTATAAACATTTTATTACATAATTAAAAGAAATGAACTTAAACATTTTTGAACATATCCAACATATTATTACCTAAAAGGTTCATAATGATTCTTTAATACCCTCAAATATCCATGTAATATTCATATTGTATCTATTGTTTTATGATTCTTAAATAGAGTTTATTCAGAAAGCAAATGAGTTCTATGTTTTGTGATTGGTTTATTTATTGGTATCTCCCTCTAAATCTTAGTCATCTCCTCTCTGCCTCTTGCTTTGATATGGCTGTTATTATTGTGGTTGAAAAAGAATACTATGATATTTCCCATATTCTAGATTTTGCCAATTGCATCCCCATGATATCATTTAACATATTTTCTGCCCTTACATTTCTTGTAAATTGGTTGTGTGGAAAAACTAATTTGCCAGTAGCATTTTCAGCACATCTGGTATAAAAGGAAGTCTGGAAGATGCTTCATTTTTCTCCCTCTCCACTTTCTGGTCTCCTCCTCATTTTTTTTTTTAAACTAATTTTTAAAGTGAATTGTTTTTCTATTTTCTTCCAGTGGTAATGAATCAAATTATTGTGGCTTTTATTTCTTAATCACAATGAAAAGCTGATGTATTTTAACATATTTGATATGCTCCAATCTATTGCATTTATTTTTAAGGATTCTTGAAATACTCGAACTTTGTACATTGACAGCTTACTCAAACCTGCTTCTTGAATATTTTTGACAACGCCAGAATAATTTTAGATGGATTCCACGCTGTGCTGTCATATTGAGACTAGAACACTGTACCTTTGAAAAAATAGGTGTATGAAATGATTTCTGTTTTGCATTCCTATACTTTTGCATGCCACAGGGTGAAGTTTAGAAAGTATGTTAAATGATTGTGTTTGATGAAACAACCAAAAAAAAAAAATACTACATGTTGTAGCACTTTTAATTTACCAATTTACATGGTATTCTGGCAATTCTTTTTGGATTTTAGTGTATGATTTTTCTTCCCAACAATATTCTCCTGTTTTAATGATGGGCTATCTATCAAATCTTTGTATTCCATAAGGGTCAAGGTTCATGGGACACATGTATGAATCATTCAATCAGTACTTTTTCTTCACTAGACTTATTTTGGTAATGAAGTCCATGACTATAGAAAAATATGTTTTAGCACAATAGTATATCAAAGAGGCTGAACTTTCTAATCATGAAACCCAGCTACTTAGGTGCTGGTGACCTTCAGAGAGCTTAATCCTACTTCATAAAAGAGGCTAACATACTCTACTTTGTGGTTTACATTGGATCTGTATTTTATTAAAATAAGCATACTTATATGGATCATACTTCCTTTCCAAGTATTCAGATATTCCAAATATATGAGAAGGAAGAAAATTGGTCTTCTAAAGGAAGCTGAGGCTAATTTTAATGGCTATACTTAATACAATTAATAATCAAATAGACTTTAAAATTTAAGGAGATTATTTCAACTGAGAACATTGTTAATTGTATGAAGTGTTAATACAGTATAGATATCAGTTATCTCATAATAATTTTATTAAAATCATGTGAATATGTTACATCTGCAAGATTGAATCAATCAATCAATTCCAGTTTTTTCTTTAATTTGTATTTCTCCTGGAGGAGTTTATTTTCAGTAATCTCAAATAAGTAGCAATGTTTAAAGCTTGCATATATGTGGTTATCATGCCTATTTCTCTTCATGAATGTTGAAATATAAGAAAAAGAAGGACAACACAATAGTAAATATTTACCTAGCTGAATCATTTAGCACTCACTACACTTGCTTCTGCCGTGTTTTCAGTTCATTTAATAAAATAAAATGGAATAAAAAGAAATGATTAGGACCAAGTTCTTCCCTTGTACACCTTGACACATTAGCCTATTTTCATCCTCACCCTCTATATTTATAGCTACTAAAATCTAGGTTTTTATTTATTATTAAGTGATTCTTGGTTTCTTCAGGGGAAGAAAAATACTCTGGGGAACAAAGTAACCAGGAAACTGTCTGAAATCTTACTTTCATTGTCGTTATGCAAGGAAAGATTTTTAAGAGAGAAGATACAGTTGCTTATTATAGGAGGCTTGCTATTGGCATGGCTAGTAATTAGTCTCAAATTATCTTCAGGACGGCTCACACACACACATCACAGAAGAGAAGATGGGAGTCTGAGACCGACATGTAGATCCAGGTAGAAGATCAGTCAGATCCCCACTGCGACATGCTACGGGAGTCCAAGTTGATTCAAATTAGTCATCTGTATTGTTCTACGTTTTATACTGTGGAAGGTACCAGCTCATTTCAAAAAGCCACAGCTATTACGTGTTTATGGCTTGACTAGCATGCTGCACATTTCCATTTACGAATTGCACTGCAAATATTCTCATATGTTTTGTTAGTAAATGGTATTTGCAGTGCAGTGTAGAATTGTTTCATTCTATTAAACACCTTTTCAAAATTGAGTTTTGAATTCATAGCTTCTTAACACGGACTACTCAATGTTCTGCCAGTGTTAAACTTGAAGGTGCACGTTTTTTTGACTCAAATATTTTTGATTAACTTATTTTTAGAAAAACAGAAGCAATTATTATAGGGTATATAATAGAGACACAAGTATTTATATCAGCCAGTAGGAACTATTTTTCACAGAAATACTTTTCATATAAGAGGGCTGTCTGGAAAACATCCAGCCATTGTCAATATTACAAGAACAATTAAATGGCTGGATATTTTTCATACTCTTTCTGGATATAATAAATTATAGTACACAATGAAGAAACTATAGTTTATTATTTTTGATGATAGAATTATCTGAAATCATATAAAAGTTGTCACATAAATTTTTTTGAAGAGTCAAGCATTAAATCAGTTAACTAAATATTTGGTCTATCTGGTGATTATTTCATTATTAGTAATTTTTTTTTTAATTTTCTGTTAACAATCCAGGTTAATATTGTTAAATGTCAAGTGATATTTTGTCGAAAGGCAAAGATATTCTGGCATACTACCATATTTTTCAGTGTATGAGATGATACTTTTGTCTAAAATCGTTAGACCAAAATTTCCATTAGAGACCCATGTAGGAGTTCTCTAAGCAGTCTCAATGTTAGAATTTTTTTTGTGGGTTGCATTGCCATCTCCTAAAAATGTCAGGAATCCATAATAAAAGAAACAACACAAGAGTGGCTATTGGATGAGCAACTAACAGTCCATGACTCATGTCTCAATTTCTCTGACAAGATTCAGCATAAGCCTGAAAACATAAGTATCTCAATAAGTCAGGAAGGTATTATAGGTAAATTTTAAATTTGATTGAAAATAAGCCACAAATTAAAGTATAAATACAAAACATGTATTATTTATTATTCTACAGTATGTCCTAGTCCGAGTTTCTCCCAAGGTCACACTTACTCTACTTCTTAGATTAGGTAAACAAAATCAACATTATCTACTATTGGCAAACTATCAATAGTCCATGTTCATGCACATGTGTATGTATGCAAGAAGAGCTACATATCAGAGAGCTATACATAAACTTGATTTTCCAATATTATTCACTCAACATGTTTTATGAAGATGGATGCAAACCACCCTGCAATTTCTATATTTTTCTCTTCCAATTAAGAAAGGAAAAGCTACATGAAACATGACTGTTTTTGGTGCCAACGAATATGTTTTTATTTTAGCTATTACTTTTAGCTAATTGTATTCATTTAGCGACACCAAAAAATCTGTTTATAAACCCTTCCAAATGTCCTGCAAATACTGGAAATTGGTGATGAAATTTGAAGATACCAATAAGAAAGAGATTTTGCATATTTCATGTTCTTTAAATGCAAGTGATTAAAAATAAATATTTTGGATCCGAAGGAGATCAATTTCCAAGGTATGTACTTGCTGATAATGTCACTGCCTGTATAGCTTCTTAAATAATAGGATCAACAATTTCAGCGATCTTCATTGCTGAGGAAAGTTTCAAGGTTTTCTAAATTGCCTGTCCCCCAGAAGACTTAGCATTCTGGCTGTTCATTTAGTCATGTTATTCACAGTGATTAATTTGTCAAATACTAGACACAAAGAAGTGATATGGAGATCTTTGAGTTGCAGGCTACAGTGATGCATTCTGCAAAGAATCATAGCTCAGAAGAGTACATTTTCTGGCAGGAATGTTGTGACTTAGAGCCAGGGCATTCCACTACAGGAGAAGTGGAGAAAGGATTCCTATGGTTATCCTTTTATGAGTAAATCGGTACCAATTCCAAGAAAAAATTGGCACGCATGCTGACCCAAAGGAGTGAAAAAAATCACTTATGTCAGACTCTCACGTAACCAAAAGGCTTTATATAGATTCAGGTTTTTTTCCCCCTGTGGATTAGCAGAACTGTCTTCAGACTAAACTGTAGCAGAAAAGAATAGGAGGGACCTGTGTTAAGCCTTATTCAACAATATCAATATATTTCTGCGGATGGAGTGTGTGCATGTGTGTGTATGTGACTAGAGTTTGAACACCAATGGTGACAATTTGTTAAAATAGAAACAGCAACAAATATGATTGTCAACTGGAGTTATGGGTGAAGACGTAGGTGGAATAGCAAAACATGTTGGGTAAGATAAAAGGAGAATACCCTTCCTTTCTCTCTGAATGCAGCTATGAAACCTGGATAGAATACTTAGAGACATTATTCGAAGACTCTGAAAAGCAAATAATAGACAGCGAATTGGAGAAGAGTAGAATTCAAAGTCATATCAAACTGGCAGTGGGTTTACTCTCTTTTCTTTTCCAATACTCTTAGGACTGGATTCAACATGGCTGAAACTCAGAAATAGGCATTGACACAGACAATGAAAACTTCTATAGACCTTCTGTATCTGTCATGAGGAGTTGGAAGGGGGTCTTCTAACACTCAGACAGAGTGCAGGAAATCCCCATGGTTTTTTTTCTTTTCTTCTAACTTTTTGGGTCTCAGCCACAAGTGTTCCTATTGGTGCCTTGGGGACCTATCAGAAAGAACCTGTAACTACAAGGAATGAAAACTTCCTTGTGATTGAGCTTGCGCTCCCTGCAGGGTGGTACGGTCCCATGTTGTTTTTCTTTTCTTTGACGTCTCACCGCCTGTCCCACAGTTGTGAGAAGTACACAGCAGAACAGGATAGAACAAAAAGAACAACATAAACTCCCCAGATTTCTGCCCAGAGAACCACAAACAGGAGCCTAGGTTACCAGAAAGTACCGAAGATATTGTGAAGAGGGAGTAGTTTGGGAAAATGAACCCCTTGATTTATTTATGAACTTAATGTACTTCAGTTCAGGTCCCACCCCGTGTGGCCCTACATCCAACTGTGTGGAATGAAACTATGTCACAACTAACGGTGTACAACTATGGAGACTGCTCTGGGCCCTCCCTGCTCCCCCCACTCCTCTTTCTCTCTTTCTTCTGTTTCTTCTTCTCTCAAAAAAGATAAAATAGAAAACTTTCTTTTTTTTAAATCAAGGAATAATTTCTATTGGTTACTAGTAAAAACTATCTAATAATCTATGTCATTAATTTTTCCTCAGTGTTCTAAATGAATAACTCCAACAAGTCAATTATTTCTATAAGAAATAATTGTTGAAACTGAGACTAAATAAAAAGTTACATGAGAAGAGGGAAGGGTGGAACACCTTCAGACACAACTGTCTTGGAGCTTGTTAAGCAGAGTACTCACATTTTTTGCTGGAAATAGTTGGAGAAGTAGAAAAAAAAAAGTGAATACCAGATTTGATAACAGTAGTTGTCAGGAATTGCCACCGGAAAAGAGTGGTCCAGAGCGTGTCATTCAGTGACCACAGGCGTTGAAATAGCTGCTTTGACCCTGTGGTTGCAGACAAGCTGATCAGCTTGCTCTCCTGACTGGTCAACTTCCACTCATTTGTGTGTTAGTGGTGCATTTTCTTACCTGGAAGGTCCCGTACCCAATTTTTTTTTTAAGATTTATTTTTATTGTTTTCTGACAGAGAGACAGACAGAGAGAGACAGAGAGAAGGGGGAGGGCCCAGAGCAGTCTCCATAGTTGACAGCATTTGTTTTCTATATAGTTTCACTCCACAGGCGGGCACGGGGCTGCACAGGGTGGGAACTGGGCCGAGAGCCTCCTGCATAGGCCCCGGCAAGAACTGAACTGGGGGCACAGCCCAGTTCAGCATGTGGGTCCGCATGGGCCGGGGCCAGGATTCGATCCCTGGTCTCCGGGTCTGCAAAGCGAGCACTTAACCTGCTGAGACATCCCAGCTTCCCCATTTTTTTTTTCCTATTATCTCTTACGTTATACTCTATTCAAATGGGAAACTCTCCTTCTATAACTCTTGCTTTTGTGTTTTTACACAATCAACAGTTAGGATGGGACTTATTTCAAAGAATGTAATGACTGACAAACGACTGCACTGGATGCTGTAGGGAACGAATAGAGGTAAACAGTGACCTTTGAGGGCAGGTAGTTGAGGATTTGGATTCCAGCTCCTCTACTTATGAGTTCTGTGACCTTTGATATTTTTTACCTCATTGACCTCACCCATGAAATGGAGATGTCTACTCACAGAGTTGTGAGAATTAAATAAGGTGGTAGATACAGATTGAGCAGCATAATTCTTGACAGATAAATAGTAACTGACATTATAATTCAAAATAGAGGCTGCACCGCAGGGCTCTCAAACAATGGATATGTTGAAATGCTAATTTGTTTACCAGTTCTTGTGAATTTCTTGTGCCTTTTCCCAGTTGGCAGGATTGTAATCTCCTCAGTAGTTGTCATGCTTTGTTTAAGCAATCTGCATCTGGACACGTTACTTTCTCAAAGCACGTAGGATTTAGCAGTGAATACACAGCACGTATGTACCAAATGAATTCATAAAGGAAGTAGTCCCATTCTATAACAGGCAAAGGCCCTCAAACACTCAATTGTGTGACTAATTGATTCAGAGGGTATATGTGTGTGTGTATATATGTGTGTGTGTGTGTATAAATATGTATCTGTTACAGACATAGCTAAACAGTGTGCACTGAAGCTATGAAGTGCATTTCAGTCTTTTTGTAAACAAATCATTGTCTGAACCCTACTTACAACACACACTCACACACACACACACACACACAAGAATCATGCTTTCACGTGCACGAATTACGAACAGGCTCCTAATCTGAGGACAAGCAGGCCACGACTTTCTCTCGTAAGTGGTTTCCCTACTTGAAGATAGCCCCAGCGATGGCTCTTCAGCTGTGTGTGTGGAATGGAGCCAAGACACTCTCAAGTGGAGCAAGTGGTCCAGATGTCACTGCTACTGCTGGAGAGGGATACTGCAGAGGTTGTCATCCGGGCACGGCCACTGCCAGAATCATCACCTTGGCCACAGCTGTTGGCTTTCTTGCGGGGAGATGATGGAGCAAGGAAATAGTTGAAAGTTTTTCCAAAACAGTGGGGGGGGGCTCTAAAACGAGTACTCGCTGGGGTAACACTCACTGATCCACGTGCTTTGTCACAAATCTGCTATAACATAAATTTGTCTGTAGATTTATTACAGCATTACTTTCACGGATAAACTACCATTGCTTACACTTGGCAGTGTGGTATTGAAGGCATAATTTCAAAGCTCCTAAAGACCCGACAGGCTTTTAGTTGAGTTTCTTAGTGGTCTATTTAGCATAATGTTAATCTAGGAGAGTTGAGTATTTCAAAACTGAGCTCAGCTAGAGATCCAAAAGTTTTTGTTTATAGGTAATCTCTTCTATTTGGATTTCCTGGTGCCTAACAAACCGTATTTCTTAGAGTGGGTGATCAAGACATGGTCAAGGTGATGTGAACTGAACTGAATTTCATTCAATTGAATCTTATCAGTAGGTGCTATGAGTTACCTTTTGGTCTTGGATTTTGCTATGAACTTCACACAGGTAAATATAGTTTATTGTCGGTCACTTATAGGATATATTTCTATAAATGTCAATATTCAAGAAAAATGGAGGTAAAAGTGAGAAAAGTGGTCCAGATGTCTAGGATAATGCATTGACACAGAATTCATGATAATTCATGTCTATTTTGATTCAGTGTTTAATGTGTAGGTAAATTATAATAAAATTATATAATAGATATTCACTTATGAATGGAAAATTATAATTCTTTTTCTTGGAAACCATAAGGAGAAAAAGCATATTTTTTTCTATGATCACAGAGTACCCTACTTCCATTACTCAACAAGTACGTACTGAGCAATCACTTTGCATGAAATAGCCTCTCTGAAGACACAAAATAGGTAGAAGCTGATCCTCCATTCTAGTACTCCCAGTCGTCTGGAAGATTCATATATAAATGTGGGTAAATTAATGTAACATGTGGTAAGCAGTGTGATAAAAATGTGAATAGAAAATGTTTTTGAAAAGAAAGGTCAAGGAAGATTAATGGAGAGGTGAGACTTGAGCACATTTTAAAAATAAAGATACAAGGGATTCGGATAAGGGGATAAAGAACAGAAAGTAGAGTCTAGAAAAAGAGGCAAAATACATAAAATCAGGAAAACATGAAATTGCATAGCCAGATCACTAAGGTTTTTGTTTTTTTTGTTGTTGTTATCATAATACTTGGGTGATTGTTTTTATTTTTTTATTTTTTTATATTTTGATATAATAGTATGAAGCAAGATTTTAATTGAAACATTCTTCAATAAAAAAGTGACTCTGCTGGGCTCCCAACCTTGAAAAAGACAAGGAGACAGATACGACTCAAACCAGGGACAGAATTTCCTTCTTTCTCGTCTGCTTGTTGTATTTTTGTTTGATTTTCTCAAATGTGGGATGGCTCGATTATGTGGATGAGATCAAGGCTGCAGGTGCTCACTTTATTTCATCTCAATAACCCAAGTGAAGGAGAACAGTCCCCAGAAGTCCCAGTTAGCACAATTTTAGGTGGAAGCAATGATTGGCTCTGTTTGGGTATGTCTCTGAGACCAAGTGGAAAAGCAATGATCGGCTTAATTTGATTTACACGGAAAACATTTTGGACCACCAAGTCATCTGCAACATTCAATAGGATCATCAGAAGTTCAGGGGAAGAAGTTTACTCTGAAAAATGGGAAAGGTGATACCTCTAGAAGAACAGATGTTGTTAGCTAAACACGTCTAATAGGCATCCCGTTCTCCTAAGGGCTTTGGCATTTTTCCTTTAGCTCAGGTGAAACTGTAGAAGAGTTTTGTTCAGTGGAGTAACGTGTTTATTTGTTTGTTTTTGAGGACCTCTCAGTCTTCCCGGTGGGAGATGAGATAATGAGAGGTTATACTCATAGGACATAGATATATGCATAGGTATAGGGGTTATATGTAAGAAAGAGGAAGAAAATCTGGCCCAATGTGCCTGTTAAATGGGGGATAGGTCTGCAAAAGAAGGTGGTGCAGAAAAGGAGGTGCCAACAGTTCCCCTTGTTCATGATTCCAATTCCAGCTAATTTTATTTTATGTCTCTTTCAGTCCTTCGTTGAAACTCTGTTGCCACTTCATTCGATTTCGCCTTCGTCTTCTCTGCATGTAGCGTAGTGCAAGTCTGCTGGACCCGCACTGTGCTTTCTGTGTCTTACCTATTCAGTATGTTTTTTTTTTTGTTTTTTTTATATCTTTTTATATTTATAGAGAGTAATTATTTTATCTTCAGTGCATATTTATTTTTATTTTACTTTTGACAGATAGAGAGAGAGACAGAGACAGAGACAGCTAGAGAACCGAACTGTGGGAACTCCCCAGTTCAGCATGTGGGTCCTGCCTGGGCCGGAGCCGGGATTCGATCCCCGGTTCTCGGGGCCTCAAAGCGAGCGCTCAACCCGCTGAGCCGTCCCGGCTTTCCCAGTATGTTTTTATTCTGTAATTCAAGGTAGCTTCCTGAAAACTGATCTTTCCCTGAGTTTAGAAAGATATTCTTTTTAGAAACCCAAGGCTGGAAGATGAACCTAGTTTTTCAAGCTGCTATACAGCTATGTCACAAGCAACTTGTAATATAACCCATGAATAACTACAAGCCGGTAGAAATTAAAGAGACTACAGTTTAAGACTAGATTGTGTGAAGCTTGTCAGCATGACTTGCTCCCTTTCTATGCCATCCCAGCTGCTAAATCCGGGACTTTCCCCACCCCCTATAATCTCTACCAGGAGTGTCAGGTTTAGAGTCTCAAAATAAGAGACGTTAATGCAAGACTCGGAAGGAGGGAGGTGATAGAAGCCTTATTATAATTCTTCCAGCAGCAGCGAGCAAAAATATAAGCTTTTTCAGACATGAAATTGTTGCTGCAATTTCCACAAGTTTTCTTGCAAACCTTCTGCTTCGTATCGGGAGCTGGATGGATTTGTTGTGAAAAGTCTCTTGTGGTTGTGCAACCTTATGGTTTGCCAAGTGTTAGTGGCCGATCTAAGAACAGTCAGCAGTTTTCCTGAATTTTGAAATGTGGAGCCTTTTCATCAGTTTTGTTAAAAACAAACAAATAAATTATATATATATATATATATATATATATATATATATATATATGTGTGTGTGTGTGTGTGTGTGTGTGTGTGTGTATGTGTGTGTGTGTGTATTTATATATATATATGGTATATATATATATACGGTGTGTGTGTATATATATATATATATATATATATTCAACTGTGTTAATTTATTTTCCATTTGGAATATCTAGAATGATTCATCCTCATAAACACAAACTGAGAATTTTATTATAATAAGTGGTTCTATGAATGCAATTATAAAAATAGAATTCTGAGATTTATTACCTGATGTGTTTGTTGTTTATAAAAACAGGGATGACATCATTGCCGATGGATAATAAGGTAACAATAGTCTATGTGACACATTGGCAATACAGTTACTTAAATAATCTGCCACCATTAGACGTGGTGAAGCACCTAGTGGATGCAGTTTGGTTTTCTAGTCAAAGAGCAAATACATTCAAAATACAGACCCAAAGTTGGATCCATATGTTTTGAATTATAGTGCAATTTGCAGTGTTGTTTGCAAAAGATCAGTATCTTCTGTTTTGTAATGAAAACTTTTTAGTGAATTTTAGTCAATCTGAATATCTTGATCCACTCCTTTCCACATACCAGTGACCATCTCTCCTCTGTAAAATCAGCTTTTCACCCACTATATGAAGAAACCTACCACCTCATCTTAGTTATTCTAAGTCCCTTTGCGACTTATCTCCGCTGCACAATTGTAACCTCTAGACTCATGATTAGAGTCCTGTTTAAGCATTCCCCATGTGTATCAATACAATGTAGCTTATCCATTAAAAAACTTGCATAACAGAAACCTAAGAAATATATGTAAGAATTAATTCTTAATACTGCTATATATAGAGTTGTCAGTACAATTGCAAATAAATTTTCCATTAAATGATAGATTAAAAAAAAAAGAATTGATTTCTTAGGGGCCAGACCAGAAAGAAATAACGTAATTTTATCACGTTGAATTTATTAATATGGCTGTGATTATGAGATTCTTAGCTTGTGTTGGTGGGAGTGGATTTAACTCTTATTCTATATCTGATTAGCACTTGGGCATAATAACTTATAACTTACAGTTCAGCACAGAAGAGACAACTTCACAAAAGCTGAAATGTTGAAATGTTCTTTTAATATGGAAGTCATTATATGATTAACTGAGTATCCACATTGCTTACATCCTCAATATAAAGGAATTACTAACAATATAATGATGACTACATTTTTTAAGCATCCATTAAGACACTGTGGTTTAGTTGCATTATCACATTTTAATTTCACATGCCCATTACAAGGTGGATAATAGTGTTCTCAGTTTTAGCATGTGGAAACTGAGATGTACACAGATTTGTCTCCTCACTCACACGTGGAAGGTCAAGCATGTGAATTCATGATGGTGTAGACTTCATTCCACTTCCTGTGCTTCTAACCAGAACAAACAAGGAAGAGAGTGAAGTTCCTTTTTAAGATCTCATTGAAAAGAAAAGGAAAAGAAAGGTGGGCATATTTTATTTAATTATAAATGTATGAATTTATTCACATTTTTGTACTTCTTTGTAATGTGCTAGTATCGCCCAAGACATAACCTCAAAGTTGCAACTCTGAAGTATGTTCGTTGGGTGAGTGGTGCCAGTATTTTGAACATCGGCATCTTGAGAATCTGCAATAGAGTGATGAGTTTAATTATCTATAGAACAAACAGACCTCTTTGGTCAGCCACCATGGAGTCTGAAATTTGCGCATTTCTCATAGGTTAGATCCAGCATATAGTTTCTTCTCATTATAGACGTGCAAAGAGGCAGTGACTGCATTTTTTGCTTTTACAGATTCTGTCTATGGAATGCAGAAATTCTGCGGGGCCGTGGTACAGTTTCAGTAGTGAACTCCCATGCTTTGAAATTTTAGACTAGAGTATATCTTTTGGTGCCTCGGTTAGAAAGCTGAAACCCTCATTATTTCTGCATTCGTTAAACTCTTTCTTTTGTTCCACTCGCAGACCGAGTCATAGGCTTTGATAAAACTTGATCTACGTTCAGAGATTTGTTCTGATCTTGGCTTTCTAAATGGTTCATCTCAGGGCACCCTAACAAGGTTTGAGAAGATACTTTTAACTGGTGTCCTTTTTTTTTTTTTTTTTTTTTTTTTTTTTTTTTTTTTTTTTTTTTTTTTTTTTTTTTTTTTTTTTTTCTTTTTCTTTTTCTTTTAGCTTGGCTGTTTTCATTTACATACCGGTACCTGAAACTTTTGAATTTTGCATTTGCTCTGTCTAGTTCTAGGACTGAAATGGTTTTGTGACTTTTCTATTGTAAAAGCCTTGGATTAAAATAAATTTTGAAGGATTTTCATAAACCAATGCTCTTATTTCAAATAAAAGTCTTATTGAATAGTTTCCTAGGTGTAAATATACCTAGATCGGCCTATGTACGTGGGTTTCATAAAAATCATTTGCACACATTACTGGTATTACAAGGACTTTTGCATATGCTTATCAACATTATGATTTGGTGATCAAGGTTTTTCTGTGGTGTTTAGAGTGATGAAAGATTTCTTTAATGACATGTTTCTCTCTTGAAAAAGAAATACTGGGTATGTTCTACCTGAGGTTACTTGAAATGTTCTTAAGACCAAAAGTGATGCTTCCATATCTTTTTCCCTTTCTTTCTTCTAAAATATGTCCACTGATGGGTATAGCCTAATACTTAGCAGGTAAAGGTATCTTGAAAATACTATTTTAGGGTTCCATGCATAAACAATTCATGGAACTTAAAAATAACCTTAAGCAAACGACTGTGTTATTTTTTATTTTCAAGATACTTTCTGCATCTCAGCTTTTAATTCATTATAATTTGCGATGATAAAAGATCCCCTCCACCACACCACACACAATTTATATTAGTGCTCTGGGTTTTTATATCTACTAGGTACCAAAGCATTGACATGAGAAGATAGAGAAAATACTTCTGAATTATCTGTTCACCTTGGATTCCACAATGCCATCTTCTGACATTTTTTATACGCTTCAGATTCCATTTGGTGCCTTAAACCCATGGTTTTCAACCACTAGTCCATGGACTAGGTCTCATCCACCAGAAATTTCCTGCTGGTCCATGAAGTATTTTCCTATTCTCAGAAAGTATTTATAAGAGAAGAATAAATTTACTTCAGTGTGACTTCAACCGTACACCTGAGCATCTCTCGGTACCCCCTGGCCTCATCGTCACAGTGAACAGACATGTTCAGGAGCCCTGACCTGAGAGGTGTGACTGGTAGGACCTCAGGAGCGAGGGCTGAAGTCACTCCGCCAAGATCATTTGAACGGATAGTGGGGAACAAGGCTCTGTGAATATTTTCAGCTTTCTGCAAAATCAGAGCTTTCTGAACAAAGGATATTAGAAATCTGTGTCAAGGATGAGTGGGTGGCAAACCTGCCTTAGAAGCTAGTGATAGTGCATTTATTGTCCAAGAGCCATTCACTTTCATTCTAATGTAGTAAACCTGGGAGACCCCTCTTCATCTGTCCCCAAACCACTTGATTACAATGCGGGATAACAGAGGATTTTTGCAAAAAAATCTCCTGCCCATCCCTCCCTCCCTCTCTCTTCCTGCCACCATCTGCCATGCCAGAGAATGGTGGAGGAGCACATGTCCCAGCCCCCTTATATAAGCCCCCAGTCTCAGAATGTCAGCGTTCCTTGCTGTCATGCAGCCCCTGCACATCCCAGTGACATGACGCATTTGATGAGATCGAGGGTATTTTGAGTAGGTATGATGAGCTGGGTGAGAACCAGCTTGGAGACCACTTGTAGAGAGAAGGGCTGTGCATCTAATTACCATTCCACTCACAGGGTTCTCCTTTGGAAAATGAGTCTGCAGGGACCATGGCGGAGCTGTTGCCTGAGACTTCACGCAGTGATGATAAGTGTAGTCCAAGGGGTGGCCTAGGACAGTGTGGAAACCATGATGCTCTGATCTTCCAGGAAAGAGAGTGTGGTGGGCATTACAGTCTCACTTTCTGCAGGTTGCTCCTGGCACAGGACAGAGCCAGTGGGGGGTGGGCAGGGAGGTAAACCAGGCCACTCCTAGGAAATACAAGATGACTCCAATGACCTTGATTCTAGGACATCCTTTGGCCTTGCCAAACCTTTCTTGGAACTGTGATGTAGTCTGAGACTGCTCCTGTCCTTCCAGGGGTGTCAGATCTGCATCATGTTCTGGCAGATCGCCTTATCTACTCATGCTTCTTCCCATAATTGGCTTTTTGCAAGTCTAATCCTGGCTTGCCCTCCGCTCTTCCACGAACCCCAAATAACTCAGACTGTGAATTTGAGGAGCTGTCTGAGGGAATCCAACATGGTCTTCTCTTACAGCACTAAGAGGCACTTAGAAAACATTTCTTAAGCCCATCTTGGGGGAGCCTTTGCTGGAATGTGCATGGGCACAAAGCCTAGCAGTTGTGATTTATGGTTGCTTGCTGTGTTGCCATAACTTCATCTTTTGTACTGAGTGGACGTAGCCAGCTATGGGCCTGTATGGACGGAGGGAAGAAGGGAAGGACTCTAGATGGGCATTGAGAGTTCTATCCTGTGAAGGGACACAAGTAGGTTGTCCCATGCTGATAACTATTGTCTATTAGTAGCATAATGCAGAAATAGTCCCTGGTTGAGTGAATGTGTGTGTTCATGGAGTATTGACAACCAAGCTGAATGTTTTTAGCAAGTGTGAGGGATTCACCATCTGACTTGGTAGAGAAAGCAAAGGAAAAAGTAGGAAAGAAGGCAAAACACCCAACACAGTCAAGCCCGGCATTGCTACTACGCAGTTGGCAGTGAGTGTTTAACGTGATTGTGGAACTGATCGTTGTCCGGGAGTACGTGATCTATTCTGGCACTTGTTCGCAGACACAGACACCGACACCTTCATACTCGTACATCATGTGCTATTTGCACTGAGTCAGATGTTGATTAGCATCTCAAAAATATTCTCCATGTTGGAGGCTCACTTGTGTCCCTGGCGGAAATTTCACAAAACACCAGGGCTGGGCCACACTGCTGGAGATGCTGGTTGAATTGGTCTGGATGGGATCTAAGCATTAGTATGTTTTTTAAAATTCCTTGGATGTTTCTAAAAAGCAATCAAGGTTGAGAATAGTTGACAAAGCATGAGAGAGAGAGAGAGAGAGAGAGAGGGAGAGGCGTATTACTTCATATTTCTAGATTAATAGTAAGTTATATGTCCACCTGAAATGTTTGCTGAGGTGACAGTAGCAATTTTATTGCACTAGGTGTTGCCTTGTCATCTAATTTCTCGATTAACTAGATTGAATTCGACTTTAACTCAATCTAAAGACCTGGGCTATACTTTTCAATTGACCACATCTGAAGCCGCACTGTAACTTTGCTAGGATCTTCCTACGAGACCCATATAAGTTACACGTTCTACATGTTACAAATTTCATTCATATCCTTTTAAACCGTATTTGCAAATGATAGTCATTTTATTGATACTGTTTTTTAGTTGTCTTTTTCAATGAAAGAACATAGTGCACTGTGTCAAAAGACACTGGCAGAAGTGAAACTGGATAAATAGAATGTTCATGCTGGACAATGAGACCACATGGCTTGTGAGTTCCCACCCTGCTGCTGCTGAGCTCACTGAGGTGTGCTGCTAGGAGGTTGCCCTCATGCCAGCCTGTACTCTGGATTAATCCTCAGCCTTGGCAGCCGTGAGCTGCCTCATACTATCCCCTGTACATCCCTCGTCCCTTACTGATGGCTTAGTTTGCGCTGCATCATTCCTGCAAGTTTCCTAAGTGTCAAATGGGTCGGTAAAAGGCATTTGCGTCAGAACAGGTCATGAGCCAGTGATCAGCTTGTGTCCACAGGCCAAGAGGCAAGCGGTGTAACATTCCATGAATGTCCCCAAGATGTGAGGATTAGGCTGCATTGGCACATCGCTCACATGGAGCACAGCAGTCATTTCTAATCTGCTGTGTCCTATTGTTGGGGTGCTCAGTCATTTTGTGGAGACTTCTGGTAACAATTAATACAGCCATAAAAAAAGAGGGGAAAATAACGGGGGAAACATGCACACAAATTGAAAGCAGATATCTGAGTGCTGTTGTCCCACAAATTTAGATTAACCACACGTCTGCCTGGAAACTTGTAAATAGCATTCATAAGCGATGTTATCATATAAAGTGTGGTGGAGAAATCACCATGGAGCCCATTTGTACGTTCTGGAATTAATATCGATGTGCAGATAATTAAGAGAACAATAAAAATACACAAAACGAATGCACATAGGGGAAGGTAGGAACTGCACAGGCTCCAAAAATGTCATCTTGTGGAAACCTTGGGGAAATAAGGCTTTCTGGGATACTGGCAGACGGCGTTGCTGTTGGAACCAGGATTTTGAAGTCTTGCAGCTTGGAAATCATGCTTCAGTTAATAAGGTGTGGGTGGATTAAACTCACCACTCCCAAGACTGTAGTCAGAATTATGTGCCTAATTTCCATACACTGTACTGGAAATAATTATTGCAACCTCTTTTATGACAATCATTTTGAACAAGCCATGGTAGCATCAAATGATATCAAGATAAACTATCTTCCTGTTGCTTGTGTGCACATACCCTTAAACATTCTAAAGGTTTATAACTCCCGGGTGTTCTAAGAGAACAAACCTTAGCCAAGTAACTCAATTTTAAATTTTGATCCGATGAAAATTCTTTTGAAGAGAGTGGAGGTTATTAAAAGGCAATGACATTACGTTAAGCAGTACCTTCGGCATCTAGTGCTTACTGGTTTTAGAAATATGCGTTGAAAGAATATTTGCAATAATATAGCTCTAAGGCCAGATACGGTCTAAGTGATTTAAATGTTTTGTTTATATATCTCACAGTAGAATGTGGCAGGCTGTGGGAAAAAGCAAATCTCATATTTTAGGCACAATTAACTACACATGCAGCTTTCTGTGCATAATTCAGTGCAGTTTGATTTATAACAGACGAGATTTCAAAGTCAATAAGTTTATATTATCAGTTGTCTGTGTTCATGTGTGTGTGTGTATGTGTTGGAGAAAAGAAAGTTTAGATTTTTTCTAAAAAGTCTTTGATATTTCTTTAGAAGTAAATTCTAATAAAAGCTATGATACTTTAATAGACAATTTAAAAAGAAAATGCAAAGTATTAAACACAAGGGAATTTCAAGTACCCAAAGATATGCATTTTCATTTGAGAGTGACAGAGAGAGACCAAAAGGCTTAAGCTCATTGAATAGTGTAAGCACAAACATTTCTGTCACAAATGGTTTTAAAACAATGTTTTCACTTACCTTTGTGAAATTCTAAATATGTGAATAAGACTAGTATTGCTCTCACTAGTGAAAAGGTATTAAATGAAATCTCAACAGATACATCTTTAGATGTCCTTCAGTAAATGCCTCAGCAAAAAAGCCAAGTTAAAAAAAACAATTAAACCAAATATATTATCTCATCATAAAGAATTATTCCTGTATAAGCCTTGCCCTATTTCCTCTGACATTGTTTTGTATGTCAGACAATACAACTCCTCTCAGATGCTAACAGGACTTAAAATGGAAATGCATTTGTATTGGAACACAGGAGGAACAAGTATTCTTAGGTATTTATTTATTGTTAACCAGTATCCTATGATGCTCGGCGTGGAGCGACCATTGCTAATATCTGCTGTTAGTCCAAAAAAGCCAGTTAGTCACCAGAAGAGGAAGAACCACACAGCAAGACAGTCTTCCATTCTAGGACCCTGGTAGGGCCTGTGTTACAATTATTATCCCCTGGCCTTCGGCTGGTAAAATTCGAAGAAGGTCTCGCTACTGTACTATTGTCCACGCTCCTGTGAATTCTCAGGGTTGATAATTCCAGGCTGGGGAGAGAAAGTCCTGCTGCCCACATCTGAACCAGGACACAGAGGTGCCCAGAGTTACCCTTCCCCTGCCCTTCTCCCATCTCTGTTGTGCACTTTCTTAAACTCTCCCTGGCAAAAAATGTCTCTGGAACTTAAGTTTACTCATATGTACAGGGACTAAAGATTATTTGTTCTCTGGGCCTTTTAGATGTGCAGAAATGCACTTAGGCTATTTGGCTTCTGCTAAAACCTCAGAGTGACTTTCTGAAATAAAGGGAGTGTGTGTGTGTGTGTGTGTGTGTGTGTGAGAGAGAGAGAGAGAGAGAGAGAGAGAGGAGAGAGGTCTATTGCATGGACTGGAGACAGCACCCTCATCTGTCTGTTCAGGAGGGCACCTCTTTGGAACTTCCTTAGAGATTCAACCTCCTTCACGGTCACTCTGCTCTCAGTGTCCACATCATTAAAAAAGTGTAATGTCAATAATGTTTTAACTGTTTATCAATGTTCACCTGGATTTCTCTTTGTTAAGTAGGATCTCACAGGTGTTCAGGGAGTTACCCTTTACTAGGGTGCCTTGTACATTTCAGACACTCAGGATCTGTCTTACTATAGGATGTGTCTGCAAATTGTTCTATTTTTGGATGATATCCTAAGACAAGCTGATGAGGGCCACCCTCAGGACTGGATAAGGAAACTAAAATTCAGTGATAAACCATCTTCACTAATGATACACACAAAGGAACAAAATAAAGATAATCATTGTTTGCTTTATTTTAATAGTTGTTCCAATATTGGGAGCTGGTCATATCATAATAAAAACAGATGTTAAAAGTCATGCTTGTACCTGAAACCTCTTCTCCAAACACAGTGCTCAATAAAAAGGAAACAGACTTATTCCAAATCCACAGTATATCCCTACGATCAGGGCCATCCTTCTTTAAAAAGAATTCTAAAAAGCTAAATCTAAAATCTAACCATGAGTTATCTAAAATGATTAAGAATGCCCAATGTTTAGTTCTCACCAAAAGCATATTTAGCATGTTTTGAGATACGTTCGTGAAAACCATTTCTTCCCATGTAAGGTCACCCGCTCCCTCCCTTTATGGCTTCCTGTAGACTTTCAAGCACTTACAAGTATCATTTTGATCACTGGGTGGGTGAAGGAGTCTATGAACTATGCACGCGGTATAATTCCTTACCGGGATAAATTCTCCATTCCAGGGAAAAACATAACACACAAGCAAATAATCGTATTATGTGGTTACAATTTCTTCTAGTAGGAAGTGCTCTGAAAGCATGGGAAGAAATTCACAAAACACCGAATGTTTCAGCTGATTTTTGAAGGATCAGTAAGGATTGTTACAGGCGGAGGGAGCCTGTCAAGCTAGGCATATCAACTGGAAATCATATTTCAAAAGTCATAAGAACTTCACAGAGCTGGAAAACAAAGGTGAAGAAGAGGGAAGCAGAAAAAGTGGATAAAGATAAGCATGGTGAGATAGGTTGGGTCTAGACTGAACAGAGCACGCCTGTGTACAAACGTAGTTTGCCCCTCACCATATGCACAAGAGGTTTTAAAACGTCTGCTGTTTGTGATCATGTGGAAGTGAGTAGATTATGACGTGGAGGAATTCGAGGGGAGAGGAGGGTTAGGACAGTGAGTTGGGATTGAGTTGGAAACTTTAGGCCGGTTTTAACGTAGAAGACCCAACCTTGGAAGAAACCGAGAAGCAGACGGTCGAACTTGCGCTGACGGAATGTGAAAGCGCGTGGGATCAGCAGCCCCTGTGCAAGGCTGGCTGGGGCCGGGTCTGTCTCGCACATGGTAGAGGCTGCACCGGCCAGAACGCCGAGTGCTTCCCATTCCTCATGGCTCATTAAGATGAGACGAAAAGGGGTGAGTCTCACATTTTCAGCTCCACGTCTCTAATAGAGAAATGTCAGTTTGGTTGTGGCAAATTGGAATGACAAAATATTACTCTTTTGTGTATGTGCAACGAAGATACAGGGTATGATGAAAGTGTGTACATAATGCAGTGTCAAAATCCAGAAAAATAATTCCAGACCCGATGCAGTGATATTGTCTATGAGGCTGTATGCTAGCCTGACATAAATATTCTTTCCAATGTCCTAGGGGGTAGGTGTCTCATGAAATGTTAGAATGCAGTCGATCATCAAAACGAAGAGGTGGATAACCTCTCTAGCTGCTTTTCTTTTTTTGACAGAGAGAGAGAAAGAGAGAGAGAGAGAGAGAGAGAGAGAGAGAGAGAGAGAGAGAGAGAGAGAGAGAGAGAGACATACAGAGAACTGAGCTGGGGTCACTCCCCAGTTCAGCATATGGGTCCACATGGGCCGGGGCCGGGATTCGATCCTGGGCCCACGGCGCTGCAAAATGAGCGCTTAACCCATTGAGCCATCCGGCTTCCCCAAGCTGCTTTTTTTTTTTTTTAAAGGGATGTTTTATGAATAGACAATTTAAGAGGGATGAATACAAATCCAGTGCCTTGGCTATTTAAATTACTTTATTTTAAGGTGGAAGTTGTTTAGTACTACATTTATGTGTGGCTGGCCACCACATTGCACCAGATGGGAGCACCTGAGCTTCTAAATCAATGAATAGCAAGAGAGAAAAGTGACAGCATATCATTCATTCATTCATTCTTTCATGCATTCATTCACTCATTGGTTCATTTTTTTACTTTCTCATAATTCCCTTCCAAAATAACTTTACTGATCACTGCAGGTACAAAGCTAATAAAAATAACGACCCTGCTCCTGAGGAATAGTCAGACTAGTGGAGATAAAAGGATAGATGCGCAAGTAGATGAATCACAACATAATGTGGCAAGCGGGAGATGGAACAATTGGAGTAACTCTACTATGGCTCAGGAAGGATTCACAGAAATGACAGTAGAATTTTGTCTTGCAATATGAATGGCAGCGAGCAGGTTTAAAGGGGAATGTCCTATGTGCTCACAGAGAAATGATAGCTAAAATGTGTCTCTATGAAAAGTAGTTTTAAGATATTGATGTATAATAGAAGGACGCTTTCAAAAGCAGTCGGTAACAGATACATTTGAAGTGCAGTAAGCAGCTTGCAGGCCCAGGACGGCTTTGAATGAGGCCCAACACAAATTCTTAAAACATTATGAGATTTTTTTTTAGGATCTTTTTTTTTTCTTCTTCAAATGTGGCCTAAGGAAGCCACAAGGTTGGAACACCTCTGTCCTACTGCAATTTCCCAAAAATAGTAACAAAAAAAGATGTTTTACTCCATTCAGTGCTAGAGTTTCTCCTCCTAAAGCCAGGTTTTTCTTCCCTCACACCCTCTTTTTTAGTAGTAACATCGTCAAAAGCATGATTTTGAATGTGAGTATTCAGATATATAATATTGAGGATCTGCCCATCATTTATTACATATTTGGGCTTAGTGGAAAATAATTAAGGGACTTAGAAATTCATCTGTGGAATTAGATTCTTAGTTTCGTTTCTTAATAAATATACGAATTCAAGCAAACTAGTTATTATGTTCTCAGAACTTGAGTTCACTAGTCTTTCAATTTCCCTGCTTACCTGGTATACAAAGTAGAAGAGATAAAGGCTCCTTGGACCACGCTTTACATTGGAAAATGTATAGTGCTATAAATACGAATGCACGTGACATTATCATGAAAATGATTATCTTTGATATTGGTGTGTCTATTGAATTAGGGTCAGAATGAATCTCCCATTAATGAGAAACATACTCTGCTCAGCTTTGACTTTGGAAGATAACGAGGGAACATTAAATAAATAAATGTCTATGTTTTTGTCTTAGCCCTGCTAATTATTGGTCATATGACAATCGCCTTTACTTTTTCTGAATCTCAGCACTTCTCATGTGTGAATGGTGGCAATAAGTAGCACACATTCATGTAATATATATCTGTTTACAATCATTTTGCCTAGAATGAAATTTACAACAAACATATGAAGTAAGCAATTGTATCATCCACGTGTCTTTATGCAAAAACTGAGACTTGAAAAAGTGTATCATTTGAAGGCAGAAGTTTAACAGCGAAGGGAACCAAACGTTGACTCGTGTGTTGTTATAACCTAGATTCTTTCTACAATGCTATACAGTTGTCTTCCCGAATTCTAGTTGCGCTACATTCTGAAAAGGTTGTGAGGAAGCCCAAATAGAATAATATATTCATATTCTAACCAAATGAATGCCTCTGCAAAAGGAACTGTTATTATTTTCCTGCTCTAGAATACAAGGGTGAAACATATTTGTGCTTAGTCCATGCATATGCATGCCTTTTTAATATTTACTTTAAATTATATAAATACCTTACTTCCCCAAATTATGCAATAAAGTAAGTGTTTGCCTTGGATTTTTACAACTTGATGGCTTTGTGTGCTCATGGAAGACTAATTGTTTTCCAGATCTGTAAGACAGGGCTCCAGTGTCCTGCTCACTTGAGTGTTTTAGGAAAGAAAAAGCCTATTCAAGTCACAGTTGTTCCTCATTCACACACTTGGAGTCTGTTTGCTTAGGTTTCATTCTAAGCTATGGCATCCTCAAAGAATTAGCTGTGGGCAAGGAAGAAATCTTTATTCTCTTATACTAATCAACTGAATCACCCTGGGATAAGAAAACAGGAGTGAAACAAGGGTTTGAGTACTTTCAAGCCCAGTATTAGATTTGAGGACCCTTGTCTGCCTTACACGAAGAGATTTTAAACAGAAAGGTATCCATTTACCTTAAGAAGTACAAAGTTTACTTAAGAGCTCCTGATTTCTTTAGAATATGATATGTGTCTTGGCAAGGAACAGACACACATGACTTTATGACATGTGTCCACATGTGGTTCACGTCCTCCACATGTGCTCTTTCAATGGGTCCCGTGACCTTGCTGTGGATCACATGTGTTTTACATATGCTCTGTATGGTTCACATCTGTTTTAAACATATTTTCTCCTGACAGTAGACACTCTTGTTATATTACCATTTGCCATCATAATTAAATTCAAGGAACTGAACTTGAGAGGATTTGTGGGGGAGGGTGTTTGTTAGTTTTGATTTATATTTGGTGCTGTGCTGAGTGATACCCATTATAACTGCTTATCGGATCTCTTTGTAGGCAACAGTGTTGCTGCGTTTAACCTCACTGAAGCCAGACTAATCCAGGGATGCTCTTAAACTCCTATGACTCGCATGAAGGTTATCATTTTAGAAGAGACCTTGAAAACGCACTCTAGATTTAGGGCAAGAGAAAATAAACACACTGACATTTCCAAGTGAAAAGGCTTATTTTTAATTTTCTATTGTAGAAGCAGAGCTAAATGCATTGAAACACATCCTGGAAGAAACAATATATTAATCATTCAACAAACATTAAATTTAAATAAGAACTTTATGTAGTAGATCGCAGTCAGTCACAAAAAGTACAAAATTAATGTGGTCACCTGCCCGTTTTACTTATATCAGGAGAAAATAAAATTTATTGTAATTTAATGAAATTAGTTTCTTCTGTTATGATACACTTAATTATCTTCTCCTTTTACCCCCAGGAAGTATCTTTTTAAACTCACAGCTGTATCTGATACATGCTACCTATTAAACAGAGAAGCAATCCTTTTTATTAATTACAGATTATTTAGTTTCATCCATCTTTAAAGAACATCTAAAATGAGAGTTTTGGCCCTGAATAAAACAATGCCAAGCTTAGCAAAGTCTGAGAAGCAGGGAACCTATTCTGTATCTTCTCTTGCTATGTGAATGTAATGCTCATTAGCGTTAATAGTACTTGGAAGTAAATGAAGCATATTGGATTGTGGCTACCTTCTCCGTACTTTGAACAGGAACATGGCGCCCCCCAGCCAATATGTTGTCTAATGCTCAGTTGGCCAAATGTTAAAAGAGATTCGGTGCTGTAGGCGATTAAATTCACTCTGCCCCTGCAGGCGAGGCAGCTTCATAAATAAGCATTTTAAAAGAAGCTCAGCCTTTAATGAAGAACAGAGGAATTTTGATCAGTAATCAGAAACAGCTTTGGAACTGTAGGGGCAGTGGTATGCATATTTTCATTTGGGACATAGGACATGAATTGTTTCAGAGACATTCCCGAGTGTGGGTCCAACTGTAGTAGTAAATATTTAGTAGGTTTTGTACATTTGCAGGATTGAGAGGCAACATTATAGGGTAAAAGGAAGAGTCTGAGTGAGAAATGATCACGCTTAATTAAAACTAAATGGCAGAGAATGAAATGAGAGAAAAAACAGTCAGCAAAAAATTAATATATGAGGGCTGTTCGGAAAGTATCCAGCCACGTAGTATGAAAAATAGAGGCATTTGTGGCTGGATGTTTTTCCAGATAGTCCTCATAGGTGAAAAACAAAATATAGAAATTCTAACCCATGTACGCGCTGCTTATGAATTGGTGTTTGTATTTAAAGAGAACTTTTGAATAAAAAAAGAAAGCATGCTTTTATCCTGTAGTCTGTTAATAATAAGCACATTAATGCCGTGTACAAAGTCATCCCAGCTAATGAGACATCAGAATTCTCCAGTGTAGATAGAATCTCATTCCCATGTACTGAATTATACTTAAAGGTAGGTTCGAGGAAGAAAGTGAGAACTAGTAACGGGAGGAACACACGTTCAGACTAATACAACGACCAGGATTTAAAATGTGTATCTTCCTCTGTAGGGATCATGATTCGGACTAAATTTGATAGTGAAAAGTAGGCCATTATTGTATCTTTTTCCTTCTGTTTAGTTAACAATCAGCCTGTGCAAGCTGGCTCAAGACCTTCTCCCTTAGATACCAACAGATACTGCCTTGAACACTGTGCTCAAAAGGACCTGCACATAGCTCCCTCCAGGCTTATAGTTTCTGGACTTTCAAAAGTAGGTAATTAGTTCTGAAGTCATTGACTCTGCAGGCCACGCCCTGGCCCACCACCCGAGATACTCTCAATAGGTGATGGGACAGACAGACACCTCTATATCTTAACCTGTCTTAGATACACCCCTCAATCATGGATAGGTCAACTTTGAAGAGACAGTCTTCTCCATGAGGAGGGCGACACACAGTTATAAGCCTAAACATCGTCATCTGTCTAGTGTAGCGTGAGACCAAGCCAATTTTTGCACATATGACTTTACCCACCTTTGACTTAGAGCTGTTGCACTTTGTTGTCTTCAGTGATTTTCATGTTATCTATTTTACAAGCCCGATAATATAGCCCATAGAACTAAGATGCCTGATATTTATATGAGAAGGTATAGATGTTGTACTCATATCATATTCAATGTGCTGTCCAATTAGTTTGTGCTCTTACTTGTGTGTTGATGTAGGCAAATGCCAGTGATGCACACACACTTGCACAACAGACACCCGTGCTTGCACTGATTTTTGTAAACACTTGGCAGCACCTACAAGGTTAGATACTGCATTTGATGTTGCAGCTTGGCCTTTTTTTCTTGAAAGTATGCTTATGAGCTACGAGAAAAATTCCTGAGTTCAATTCAAACCAATAAAACTCTCTTAATTTTAGTCTATACTTCCTGACTCTTAGAAAAAGAAACCTAAAAGTTTATAGTACAATATATTGATTTGCCATATGACTACACTGAGGCACCAAAACATTTGATGGCTATGTGAAAAGTATACTGTTATTAAACAGCCAAGAGACTACTTGCTATTGGCGTGTCACTTTCCAGTCTGTTGCTTCCTGAATGTGCTCCAAGAATGCAGAGACAAATATTTATCTTAAATAACTAAGCTGCAAGCTTCTTACAAATAGATAAAGGTTCTATAGGGCTCCCTGGGGTCCCTTGTGTCATTACTATTGTGTCACGTTGTGTCTGACCTTTCTATTTATTCTCTTATTTGTGTGTGTCCCCTTCTATACAAAATGAAACATTGGCATTTAGAAAAATGAATGCATCAAGCAATAGTATGTTTTGAATTTAAATATAAGATGCATATATGTCGATACCTAAATAGATAAATAATCTCATTATCCCTACTGTATTGATAGATGTTTCATGTTAAAATTGAGAATTGACATGTTTGGGGAGAGGTGAGTCAGGAAGTCCATAGTTGAAGATGAGCAGCATTTCTCTTTTTACATCAAAAGTAGAAACATTTACTCCCTTTCTCCTTATTTTTGGATAGCAATTCATTTCTTATTATATCAGGGCTAGTTCTTATATCTGCCCATATTTTTTATATTCATAAACTTGGCCTTTGTATTTCTTCCATTACATACCTCTCTTGTCATCCTATGTGGATTCACAAATAAATTTAAAAGAAAAGATGAACAAAGTAGTAAGTAAGGCCCGTTTATATGCCATCTGTCAGAGCATATTGGTGAGTATTCTAAGCTCTGAAGAGCTTTTAAGAAATCTAAACTCTTAATGGCAAGATTGTTATTGTGTTAACAAATACTTTTATATGAACCCAAACTCTACAGCTGTATGAAACATCTTTTTATTTGTTTTTTGGTTTAAAATTTTTATGGCAACCAAGACAGCCACCCTTTATGATCATTCATTTTGAATGTATCATTGGATTAAGTCTCAGCACGTTGGTCTAATAAACAGAAAGATAAAAATTGAGCAGTTGAATAAAGCCGGAAAACCCTGATTTGTGTGTCACTTGACTCAGCCACCTGGTTGCCTACAAAGAGTTCTTGACCTCTGTCACCAAAGCATTGCTGTGGGTATTGAATAACACATAGCTTCAAGTGATTTTGATGGGCAGCTCTGGGTGACTTTTGGGTGTTAGTTTACCCTGGCTGCCCTATGAGAGCCAGCAAACAATGCGATGCAGTTGTACTGTGACGTTAGACTTGACTACTGGCATGTAACCAATCTGCCTTATTTTAATTAGAGTTAGAAGGCCAGGATTAAAAACCAAACGCTCACTTAAAGACAATTCTTTTCAGTCCAACTAACAGGTGATCTTAGAATTCCGAACGTTGCTGGTCTTTCAGAGTAAGTAGAAGTTGGGGAAAGTCAGATCTTTATTTTTTGTTTTTGTTTTCCTTAACTTTTAATTTTATCAGATGCTGAGGTAGAAGATTATCATCTTGGCATAAGACTGCATTATTGTGTTTTCTTTCCCCCTCCTCCCCCCTTAAAATGGGAAAAGCGAGAGCTTTGTTAAGTTCATTGAAGTCTAGCATGCTTTTACAGTGTTGATTCTGTACAGTTTTCTCCACAAATCACATGCAAGTTAGTGTATAAGCTAAAGGATCTGGGCAGCTAACTACGGGAAGAGTAAATAGTAATCGAGGAACAACACCGCTTTCCGATATACCCATTCGATTCTAGACTAGTTAATCTTACTGCTGATACCTGTGTCTGTCCCTTCAAAGGTCAGAGAACTTGGTCAGTAAGGATTGACCCCTTCTGTTGGAATCCATTTGCCATCCATGTTCCTGAAAGAGGTTTGCCCTGTTTCTGGAGCAAGGGAATTCCTTTTTGTTCCTTGCTGCCCCCCAGGCTCCTGTCCTCACACACCTGGGCCATGCTCTCCCTCTTCCCCAGAACTCCTCCCCCACCCCTCCAAAACAACGGGTCCACTCTGTCCTTTATCATCTGACTCACGTGAACTCCCCCATTTTCTAGAGGATCAAGTGCAATGCCCATGGTCTTGCACTGAAAACCATTATACATGCACCTTCTTATCCACCCAATCTTCTCTTAGGACCTTTCCACACAAAACCTTCACTTCTGCCAAATTCTTTTGTCAATTAGTCCTCATGCCCATCATTATAACAATCTATACTTGTCATGTGCTGGGTGTCAGATCTTGTCACAGTGTCTGTGATGACTTCAAGGGCGCTCTCCATTCTCCTGAGTGGCGAGCATGCTCTCCCTCTAGTCTGGAGGTCACTGCTCCTTTCTTAGCTTCTCTTTCAAACTTTTCTGAACACTTGTAGTCTTAATGCTTAATGATCAGTTCCTCTTCTACATACACAAAGATTATATCATTATACTCCTATCAGTAAATTGGCTCGTTTTTTATAGATTTATTTTATTTGAGAGAAGGTAAGAGAGAGAGAGAAGGGGGAGGGCCCAGAGCCATCTCCATAGTTGTATGTTATTAGTTGTGACACGATTTTATTCCACAGGTAAATGTGGGGCCACGCAGGGTGGGAATCCAACCAGGGATCTCCACATGGGAAGCAAGAACCATTGCTGCCATCCTGGCAGCTACCAATCGTGCCACAGTCCAGTAAATGGGTTTGCATAGGCCGGGGTCGGGACTTGAACCCTGGACCTCATGGTTGGAAGGCCAGTGCTCAACCTGTTGAGCCATCCCAGCATCTTCTACATTGACTATTTTAGTTGATCCATTAGTTAAGCCATTAGGGATCTTATGCTTATTTGTAGCCTATTTAGGCCCTTCCCAGTGTCCATCATAAAATATAATCTTATTATGGTTTATTGGAAGAAAAATATAAGAAATTAAAAAAAATGTTTTGGTCAGATACAAGTTGGAATCCTATTTGTGCCACTGTGTGTCCTAAAGCAATTTATTTAATTTTTTAAATTGTATTTTCCCCATCTTATAATGGGCACAATAATAACTACTCCATAAGGAGCTGTGGATGCTAAATATTTAATCACCTTTTCTCTCAATGTGGAAAGAGATACTGAAATTAGAACTTGGGAATTTATTCTTTGGGTAATCATTCTTTTTTTCAGAGAAAAGATTACCCAACAATGGTAATTCATTCCTGCCACAATCAACCATGAATTATCTTTCTGGTTTATGTATATGGTTAACATTTACATGTGTGTGGTTATATTGTGATTATCCTCCTTTGGACTAAGGCTATTGCCTTATTTAAGAAGGTCTGGTTTTGATACTTATTGATAAATAGAAGAAACACATTTTCCAATTGCAAGTATCATTAAACATAGTTTTCAACAGGGTCAAAGATTTGTGCATTTTAATCACAATTATCTAGTCACAAAGCTTGTAGCATAAAATTAATGAGTTCAAGTAATATCTAAACTTTTTAATGGTCCCCCATGTTTTACAGGCAGCTCAAGTTAACTCACAAAGAAGTGGTTCTAGCCTTCTGGACTGTAGAGCACAGCCAATCAGTCACCTTTTAGAAACCATAGTCCTGACACCTTGGGGTTTTCAGCATAGGAAACTCTCACTATAGGAATTTAAAATGCCAGCCCCCTCAGCCAGAGAGAGCTGCCGCGGTGCTCAGCTCTGTGAGCTGCCTCGCTATTTTCCCTGCTTTAATAAGAAATGAGATCTCAGGACTGGAAACGGTAGACGCTGAGCATCTTTCTTTGGGGCCTGAAGCATCCCAGTGCCTGAGGATTGTGCAGGTTCCTTAGGGACATACAGGTGGCTCCAAGTAAAGCAGAAAATACAGAAGTCCATGGGATGAAAAGCATTGGCAAATTAATTATTTTTCTCCCCTCAGTAGAGGAACCAACGTGAGCAACTGTAAAAAAAATGATAACAATGTTTGGTTTGGATGAGATGAAAATTTAGCAGTTGATTCAATGTGATCATTATAGAGACTCAGGATTTCCTTTTCTTTTTATAAGAACTTAAAAAAAAATGGGGACAAAATATACATGACAAAACATTTGCCTTTGTCACCATTTCTACTTGCACAGTTCAGTGTGTTATTACGCCCAGTCACATTGTCGTGTATTAGTCCCCATTCTCCATCGCTAATCGCGTTCCCCCTCCCACCCTGTGCCCATTAAACAATCACTGCCTGTCCCTCCCCCCTGATTCCAGCCTCTGTGACCACTACGCTAGCTCCTGTCTCCATGCATTTGACTACTGAGGTACCTCACGTGTTTGCTGTCTTCCCTTCACTCCTTACCACCTAAAAATATACATTCATAACTCTCCCTCTCCCTTTGGAAATGTGGAGTTGAGTACAAACAAATATCTGACAGCTCATGTGCTGGTGTGGAGCTGATCTGGCTCTGAGCCACTCAGGCTGGCTGTCCCCTCAGTGGAATGGGGCTTGGTGGCCGTGCCCGGGCACTGTTCGGCAGGTTTACTTCAAGACACCAGGAGGTGACCCTGCTGAGGCAGCCCTCGGGTCACAGATGCCCAAGCAAAAAACATTCACCGTTCCAATGTAATGGAAAGCAGATTTTAGCATGCAAGGAACACGTGATTTCAGAAATATTAAAGATTTTTATGTGGAAAAGGCATCTTTTTAACGAAGTCCCTGCAGGAAGCAAATTTCCCCTTGGGTGTCATGTAACATAAGCAGGGCTCAGGCTTTGAGATAGGGTTCAGGCAATTTAATGGGGGTATGGGGGATAAGCCACAGACTCATGATATCCAGACTTAAACTTGAAAACAAAGTACAGATGGAAAAAATATAAGATGAACAAAATTTATACAACATTACTCTGATCAGGAAATAAGTTCATCAAAAGAAAGAGTTTGCGAAGTGTTTATAACTCAATCCTTTAAAACAGCCCTTGCTCCCTAAGTTGCATTTTAATGCTTCGTTGCATGATAGATGCAAGGGAGAGCACTATACATAATAAATTCCCACGATTGACTTATTCCTTCAGAATTATTTGCATGTATAGAGAATAATGTACTGCCCTGCAGAGAGTACATACCAGGTTGTAATTTACTTAAGTGACTTTATCAACATATAAATTGGAAAACTATGTATTCATTTGTCCTTGGATCATCTGTTGGTGTTATTATCACTAGCCATAATGATCATGATGTTGTATACACTGCTTATAATTAAATCGTTTTTTAAAAAATTCATAAACATGCTGAAGGTTTTCAACATTCATTTCTAAACCTACAGACATCAATGCTAAGGTACTGCATGGGCATTTAAGCTGAATTTTCATGCATTGATTTAGCAGGAAGCAGTTTCCACTGATGTCGGTGAAGGAAAACGACTGGTGTATTCGCTAAGACCCTTCGGAGAGAAACACGCTGGCCTTTCTACGTTATAAACAGCCCGACGGCGTTCTTTAGGTAGAAAACGTGACAGTGAAATGCCAGTCTTCAGATCTGATAGGAACTCTCTGATGGCCATTATGGTCTACTGAGTAAAATGCCAAGAAAACAAAGACTTACAGAAAGAGAATTCCTCTAGGAAAACCATGTTTAAAACCCTCCCATCAAAGCAGCAGGCCTATTTCATTTGTACATTCAGCTAGTGGTAGTGATACTGACTCGTATTCTGAGAGAGAAGGAATATGAAATTGGAATAACGGAAGGATCTGCTGTAGTCTTTTGTTATGACCTCTGGCCTTGCACATAAATGATGTCTTCACAGTGGGAAAGCCGCCAGTTTGGAGGCAAAGAGAATTAGAAGAAATATCTTTGTCAAACATTTGTGCAGACCTATTTCCCATAATTCCCTGCACGTCCTGAACTGCCTTAGAGCTTACAAGCGTCAATTACCTCCTATAGTACATACTTTGTATGTCATATTCACGCTAAAGAAAATAACAACAGTCCATTACTTTTTAATCTTCATCCTTATCTTTCTTGTTGAACTTAATGCAGATTGTAATGATTATGGATGAAAACATCATCAGTGATGTTTGCATGAGACACTGAAGAAACAAACCTGTCTCACAGTGAGGCTGACATTCCGGTTCCTGATGGTCAGAAGTTCGAGTCCTGTTGGTGATGACAGCCAGACAGGGTTTGCAACTAACTGTCGCCTATCCTTCCAGCCACACTGATTTTCTCATTGCCCCAAACAACGATTTGTTTTTCTGTTTTGCACTCCATTCTGCCCTCTGGAATATGCTTTCTACTCTTCTGCCTCAAGGACAGTCCTAGCAATCTTTTACATCTGAAGTCCTCTATGAAGTTTTCTTGAGTCATTTCAGACCAGTTTTATAGCACTTAATAGATATATTCCTAGTTTTGCTCGTGACTAGATTGTGTGTTTGAATGCACACATCCATAAAAAAAAAATTTTTTTTTAAGTCACATATAAAGTGCATGATACCCAGGAATACATCTTTGTTTACTCCGTGTAATAGTACCTTCATGCTCACTTGTATTGTAGGGTAACCAGGAGTCTTGTCTCACTAAAATCCATCTTCCTTTTCAATTACAAGGAGCTGTGCATGTTGATTAAAACCTCAAGACCTTGTTAGAAATGAGTAGTTTCTCTATGAACTCACTGTCCAGCTTCATCCTGAACCCACCACATGCTTTTATGCTCTTGTGGTAAGAAATTGTGCTTACAACACGCACTACTGCCTTTTTTTTTTTTTTTGGGTATAGGTCTTACCTTGTCCTGTCGTTCTCTTCCCATTCACCTATTAATTCTCAATCATCTTTTAAAATTCAAGTCGAACATCAGTTCCTCATGGAAGCCCTTGCCCCTGAAGATAGCCCCGCCCCCATAAGTAACATCTGGCCTGAGATGGTGCCTAAGATGTCCCTGTCACTGTAGGTTTCACATTACGTTTGATTTAAAAGTACCGTCAATGTCTCTCGTTTCCCCTGGTAGACTGTAAACTCTTCAAGAAAAGGGGCTGTGTTTTGTCTGTCCCTTAGTTTCTTGCATGTGTCCCAGGACTGTGAGGTCGCTATCTGACCAGAACAGATGGGACAAGGGTGCCTTGTTTCTGAAGTCAACTGCAGCCAACTGCCCAGGTCTGACCATTAGCCACATCCTTACATAGGTTAACACCTGTGACCCATAAAAGACGCGAATGTGTCTCTAGAACCGTGAAGCTCTGTCAAGGAGTGCTGACTATTTATTGTGCAAGAGGTGGGAGTGGTGGGCATGGATTTTTAAGCTCTTTTGCAGATTGGGAGGACAGGTGCACGCAGTATTTTTGCTGAGTCAGATGGTTTCTTTGCCACAAGCGATCATGGCTGTGGGCAAAGCAAGATGGTTTTTAGCTGTTGGCTTTCTGTTTCCAAGAGCAGGGAGATGAGGCTGCTGTCTCCATGGTCCGCCAGCTGTCCATGGGACAGTTCAGGCAGCTCTGAGCTGTTGGGGTGCTCCTGGGAGAACCACAGAGCATGGATGAGCCCCGGAGACAGACATGGTGGAGGGATGAAGGCCCCCGACAGAGGATCGTGAATCAGGGGGCAACAAAGTGGGGGTGGTGGTGAGGAAAGATGAATGTATGTGCAGAGGTGGTTTTTAGGTTGTTTTTTTATCCCAAAGTGTGCCCCTACATTCGGCATTGTCCTCGACGCATTTCCACTATCACATTTCCCGCTTCCACCTCAGGGTCTTCATTGCTATTGAACTACATACATGTCTACAAACTCCCGCTCCTTGGGACTTCTCCCATGTTAGCTGTGAGATTCAAAATTGCAAATGTAGGATCCCCATAGTGTGTTTTCTGTTTGTCTAACATCTCTTCCACTTATCCTGCATGTGTAGGAAGACTTCAAATACCTGGGCCATTAGGAAGGAGAGGGCACCAGGGCCAGTGGAAGTCTACACTTGGAAAACAAGCCAAAGACACACAGACACGCTTTGTTTAAATGACTACAGTAGTCATTCCTACCTGAGGCAGTCACCAAACTCTTCTTTAACTTTATGCTCATGTTATTCTATTATTGTTTCCATACAATTACACTTCTCTCATTGATTTAAGCAAATATTAACAGTTCACTTAAAATACCCTGCTTTTAAACTGTCAATTTCTACTCTGGAATGAATTTAGTAAAAATAGGGATTTGTATTTGTCCTAACCATTGAAGTACAGGAATTGACTTCTAAGCTTGTACAAATGCAAGAATCCTTACTCTGTCTAACAACATAAAACTAATAAATTAGATAGAACTGTTTTTTTATTAAAAAAAAAAATCTAAATCCATAGAAGGTGCAACACCAAGGGTGAACCCTAATGTAAATTATGGACTTTGCATGATTATACGTCATCAGTTGTAATGATGTCCATCTCTTGTGAGGATGTTGATAACGGCAAAGGGCATATGGGAAATCTGTATACTTTTCACTCAATTTTGCTGTAAACCTAAAACTGCTAAAAAAAACCCAAAACCCACCAATTTATTTTAAGCTCTGAAAAAGAAAATAGTTCATAAGATTTTTTTTTTTTTTTTTTTTTTTTTTGCTCCTGAGAGTCTCCATTAGTCTCAGGCATGTTTCACATGCATCTGTGGGAGGAAAACCATCTTTTTCTGTTTTACACACAACTGGTAAGTCAGTATCTTATGTTTTCTCACATTTTCTGCATATAATTTAAAGAACAAAAGAAGACAACAACAACAAAAACAAGCCAAAAGAGAATGGAGGCATTGCATATTTTAACTCTTCTTTAATTGTATTCCTGATTTGGAGTGAGGAGGTATGGTGTGATAGGTTTTGTATTTTTTTCTAGTTTCATTGAGATCTGATTGACATATAACATTATATAAATGTAAAGTGTACAACATAATGATTTGATATGTACATATTGCAGCATGATTTCCACAATTATTTTAGTTAACAACTATCATCTCACATAGTTATAATTTCTTTCCTTGTGACAAAAACTTCTAATACCTATTTGCCTTGCAGCTTTCAAATATGCAGAACTGTAGTTACTACACTGCACATTACATCCCCAGACTTATTTATCTTATAACTGGAAGTTTCTACCTTTTGCCCACTTTCACTCTATTTCTTCACCCCCTACCTCACCTCTCTGGCACCCACTAATTTAATCTCTCTTATCATGTGTTTGTTTTGTTCAGATTCCACATATAAGTAAGACCTTACAGTATTTCTCTTTTTCTGTCTGACTTATTTCACTTATTGTAATGCCCTCTCTACTTTTTTGATCAATTTTTTATTTTCTATAATTTAACAACAAAATGTTTATTAAAAATTATTGTGAATATGAAGACTAATGTACACGTTGTCTCACATATTTACAAAATGTCTCACGGAGTCATGAACTACTGTTTTTGCCTGCTATTTATACAGTTCTAATCCCAAATTTGAGTTTCAACTTTCAATTCAGTTACTGAATTTGCAACTTAGGCCAATTGTACGAGGCAAATTTGACCTCATGGTTGTTGATGAAAATAATCTGTAAAAATTGAAAAAAGGATTGGCCCATTTTTCTGTGTCCTTGACTGTAAGTTCAGTCAACCATTCCTCAGACACTAATACTTAACCCTGTTTTAGCCATGGTGGTTTAAGCGTCTGTGCACTTCCCACTAATGGTGAAATTGCTGCCTCGTTCTAGTATTAACCTTATCTTCAGCTGTGCTGTGATCGACAGTGATCAGCAGGAACGAGTGGTCTTTGTTCACAAGTAAATGTGTGGACATAAAATGTGAAGAAACAAACTAAATTGTTGTGACTAATATCATTTACTGTGAGGGAATGTGCATATTTTATTTCTTACTCCTGGGAATTCATCTGCTTTTCTGTCTTTTTCCCTTTATCCAGTATATGTCAATATGTAGAGCCAATTCTGTTTTTCAATGATGTGAGAGAATGATCTGTTTAAACTTACGTCAGTGATTACAACAGGGAATTGGGACTATAAAAAAGTGATTATGAATTGAAGGCTATGCCTTACATTAACTGAGTCAGAAAAGATCTGGAATTTTTCCAAAGACTCATAGAGGTTGATAATATGTTCTAATTATAGTGGGAAAAAAACTCTATAAGAAGACAAATTTTCAGTTAAACCAAAATTAAAATAGCTTTGAAATAATATTTTAGATCTAGAACTATTTTAAGAATTTTATTTCAAAATTAGGTTTTTAACATATAAGTTTGTTTATTTAACATATTCTTTTAATAATATAGAATTCTACGGTATCTTATTCTTTCTATTTTTCTCCCAAAAGCATGATAGATTTAAAGAAATATATATATTTTTAATTGATAATATGTAAATTAAAATGCCTTAGAACTTGGCATTTCTAATTTTAAAGAATTATTAGTAAATATGAATATTTGTGTGTTATTCTTCTACTTTGGTAAAAGGTTTATGTTTGTCAATGAAAATGTACAAAATACTGCATATTCTTTTGTAAAAACCACTTCATGTAAACAATAAGAGAAAACCATGTTATGCACTTATAGCACTTGAAATATTCTGGTGTTATAAATTATAAGAACAATAGAACTAGTGAATATTTCAGACTGAAATAATGTTTAAATTATCTATGTTGAACATTTTAAAGAGACACAGGTACATTCTATGTAAACATTTAAGGATGGATATTAGGTTTGAGATATGGAAGAGATCGAAAAATTAGATCACCACTATTTAAAGTAGAAATTACTTGAAAAACTTTTAGACATACATAACTTGCTAAAGTCAAATTAGGTCAGGTTGAGGAGCCAGAAGAGAATAATAGCAATAGGAATCATGTTAGAAATTATTCTCTGGAAGCCAGGATAGCTCCGCAGTTGAGCACTGGCTTTGCAATCGCAAAGTCCAGAAACAATTCTGGGTCCCGGCCCACACAGTCGCCATTGCTTAACTGCGGCTCAACTGGTAACAGCCAGGATGACACGGTGGTGAGGGTTCTCAGTTCAGTTCCCACCACGCATGACCCCACATCCACCTGTGTGGAATGAAACCATGTCACAACTAATGATGTGCAACTATGGAGACTGCTCTGGGCCCTCCCCCCTTCTCTCTCTCACCTTTTCTCTCTCTCTCCTTCTCTCAAACAATACAACAAATATTTAAAAAAATTATTCTTTATGCCTCAACCACTCTTGTCTTCAGTGTATCTAGGAAGAATTTTGCCATAATTGTCTGGTCACTTAAGAGGCCGTTAGGATTTGCAAAATAGGTATCCTATCAGTCATTTTGAGAACAGGGGCTTGGTCCATAAAATGGCCATGTCTGAGTCATTTTATTGCTTGCGAAATATGTTTCTTTTCTCACCAGGAATCTGTACCTTTTATTCTGATCAACTACATCTCAAAACTTTCACCCGTGGTGGTACATCCCTGCACTAAACACACAGTCGTATTTATAGAGTTCCTATTGTATTTTATGCCAGCCACTCTTCCGATGTACTCGTGTTCAAGAAAGTGATAAAATATCATAACAGATAGATGACAGATACACAGACACATACGTGTAGATGACTGAAAATGTCCACGTGAGAGCATGAACACACTGACACAGAACCAGAGCACAGGGGCATCACTAGGCCTGCATGTGTGCTTGAGTGTGAGCCGCATGGAGAGGCATGGTGGGCACGACGTCTTCCCAGACATTACTTTTCACTCCTTGATGCTGGGTCTTAGGTCAAGTGTTCATCCAGGTCATTTCATTTCCTGTTGAATCAGAAGCCTGCAGCACTGCCACGTTGGGAAAGGTGCCCTAACTTGAAGCTGTCACAGTCAGTGATATAGATTCTCTTTTCGCCACGGCAGGGAGAGCCACGGCCAAAAGGCCTTCTCAGATTTTCTGATGGCCATTCAAGACAGTCGGCGGAGACCTTGATGTTCAGGCTGCCTGCTAACGCACAGGGCAGCTTCCGACCATAAGTCACACTCGCTCTCATCTTCGCCGAGTGCCGTGCAAAGTTCCTAAATCATTTTCCTTTTCAGGTGATGCTGTATTATGCTTTGTGGTGCTGGCATTGTTTCGGCTTTATGTCACCGGGGATGTGCTATCTGATAGGCTGTAGCACTTCCTACCGTCTTATCGTCCAGCAACTTCCAGTGGTTCGTTCTGTAAAAGGCTTTTGAAAAGACTTCCTAGAAATAGCACAAAGGGTGGAACTAAGGCAGAATGTGGATCCCTAGTACCTCTCGATTTTTAGTTTCAATTTTTTTTTCTAAGTGAAAATAAAACTTTTATAGTGACTCAGCTTCATGTTTGTACTTAGACTTGGAAAATGAGCCTCACCCTTACCAGCCATCACTGGTGGCCAGCTGAAATCAGATGCCAGGTACTGTACCGAAGGTAGATAGTATGCGAAGCCCTCCAAGCTGGTAAGGGCCCAAAGAAACCATTTACCCATTCCCGGCAGAGGGACCCTCCTGGGAATCAGGCGAGTGGCTATTTCCAATTCTAACTCCCTTGTCCTAGAAAAACAATAATAATAGGAATGAATTAAGCATCCCCAGTCTCTGTACGATGGAGCTGAATTGCAATGAACTTCAGAGCCCGTGGCGTGATGGCGTTCCCCAATCTCATTACTGAAATCTCAGCCTTGTCATTTAACACTTAGTGGAGCATGCTGTGTTGCAGGTGGAATTGTCTTTCAGTTTAAATACCTGACTGTAGTGGCAAGTTGGAGTCCTGTTTCTCTGTGGGGGGATGAGCAGGGGCACCATTCCTTTTTGCATATGTTTGCACATTTTCTTAAGTACCGGTTGTGTGCCAGCCAACACAATGCCCTTCACCAAGAGAGACAAGGGAAGCGTTGTTCGTGATCCTAAGAGTTAGTATGCTTACACCAAGACCTTCCATTTTATTGGACTTTTACCTTGACCTCATCTCTTATCGAGCACCAAAGATAACAGACACCACTTTTTTTGATCACTGATCACATTCCAGGCAATGTGTTAAGTACCTTTTAAAATCAGCTCATTGATTGCATGATTCATCTTCACAAAAACAATCATTGTACACACTCAGAAACTGAGTCTGAGAGAGGTTGCTATCTTGACCAAAATAACAAAGCCAGCACGTAAAGTCCTGTTACAGTTAGTAAGTAAAATGATAGAGCAGGGACCTCAATTTTGATTTGTTTTACTCCAAAGTCATTCATTTTCACTTCTATTCTATACTGCCTTTGAAGTACTCAATCAGAACTGAAGTTCTTACATCTTCAAAGTTGAGAAGTCTAAGTGAGGAAGAAAGCAGTTAGAAACCCCAGAAAGCCCTCCTGTCTCCCAGAAGCCTAAGAAACACAATAGATTATTCTCTCCCCAATCCCCACATATAAATCTTTCCCAAGTTTTGCTCCTCTTTATTCTTACGATGGCTGTCCTATTTGTTTATCTCCCTCAAATTTTGTGCCATTAGGCATCTTCTGCATTAACACACAATGATCAATCTCATATACATCTCTGACCATATCACCCTCATGTGGAACACTTATCAATCCTCCCCCCCGCAACATTTGATCCAATGGCCCGTATATGACATGAGATTGAGCCCCAAACTTCCTCTCCTGCCACCTGGTTGCTTTCCCCTAAAGTGCTCGGCAGTGCAAAAATAGAGATTTTTCTGCATATGTCATTCTATCGGATACATCTTTTCCTTTAGTGGTGTGACGTCTGCCTCCCTGGATGCTGACCTTTATTTTTAATACGCACAGTCCACATCTCTATTGCGCACCTCCCATGTGAAATGGAGTATAGAGATTGTTGTATATTTTTTTCTCTCACCACAAGCTATGGTACTTCAGAGCAGAGGCCATGCCCTTTCATATTTGGACTTCCAGGACCTAGCCAAGGACCTATCCATAAATGTTTACTGAACCGAATTAAAACAAAGTGATAGTAAAACACACAAGCCAGTGAACAAAAACCAGAAACAGAGATAGTTCTAGTTCTTTCCAGGAGAACATAGGGATTGCTTTGGCAAATGATTCTGGTGAGAAATCAAAAGATGTAGGCATTTTTTCCAGGTTGACCACATCCTTTCATTCACTTACGATACTATCTCAAACCAACCACTCTATGAGTTGGATGAATCTCAGTTTTGTAATTAGTCCAGTCATTACGTGGCTCATCCTTGGACATTATTCCAGGGATAAACTCAACGGTTACCCTTCTAATTCCCCTGCATACCAGAAATGACATTTCAGGAGAGATAATTCTTCTGGAGGCCACAGATCTGAATTAAGACCAAGATCTACACATACATAAAAAGCAAAACACAATACAGTGTTCTGTTTTGTAGGCAGCAATGGTTCCCCTGGTTCAGATAGCCACCCTACAACGATATGCTACTGTTTAGAAGGAACTAAGTAAGAAAATATGGATGTAAAATTGCGACACAGCACCCCAGGTGGCAAGTACACCCTAATTGTTGGGACTGTATCATAGCCTTCAAGTGTTTTTAATACATATCCTACGTCTCAAACTGCCAGCATTCTACCTTGAACGCTAATGAGCTTACTGAAACCTTATGGGGCCGAAGATTCAGGAGCAGCCATCCTTGGCTTCAGAAAGCCCTGCTTCCTCAGTGAAACAAAGGTTGAGCTTGAGCCACGGTATCGTCGATGGCCCGGACTTCACATAAAAAGACCCCTCATTAGTGCGGCTGGGCTGATGGTTTTCTGCGCCCGGCACACAGATCTTCAGACTCAACAGACGCAAGTTTCTGGTGTTGGAAAGCCGGCCACAGAGTTTACAAACATAGCAACACACTGCCGACGTACACACTGTATTTCAGTCAATTCCCCGACTTAGAAGGCTAAAAATGGAGTTTGGGGATTCGGGGACTTTAGGGGCTCGGTGAACAAAGGGAAATAAAAATTCATCGTCAGCTTTTACATGGTTAAAGGTTTAAGGCTTTGGTAAAGTGAGAGTTGCTCACAGTCGGCTGGTTCCTGAAACTGGAGTCCTTTTGAGGTTGTTAAGAATCAATTAAGCATTGTGTCCCTAGAAATCAGCAAGCCCCTTGGCAATTTCTCCAGGGTTTGTGCATTCATGGCCCCTTTGTAGGTGCAGTATAAATAGGTCAGAGGTAGATGAAGGATAGTTTTAAAACTAACAAGTGGATCTCAGGGACAAACTCATAAAAAACTTTACAAGACATTTTCTCAACTGTCTTCTCTGCCGTTGCCCAACTTTAAAGCGTTTAGCTGTTCCACCGACCGTCTTGAGAACAAAGCGACAAAATTAAGGACTGTATTTATTAGAGTCCCAATAAAAACTATACTGAATCATATAAACATCCCTAAAAGTACGTAACTTCTAGCGGTACTGAGACTCAAATTTGTGTTCAGCAAAAGAGACCGTTTGGTTCTACTCTAAGAAGTTATAAAAGTCATAATTAAAAAAGAAATCATGGTTGAGGGATTTGTTTAAAAGCAGATCATGGTTCTCGGCTTTTAGTGGATTTATTTTGAGCCCCCCAAAGCAGACACTGCAAATTTTTACATTCTAATGAGTGCACTGGAAACGTATATTTCAAAGCAAATAGCACTCATAAATTACATTTATGACACACGAGGTTGCCGGCTGCTGTGTGGTGAGCACCCAGTAGTGCTGCTAATATGCACTCGCTCGATTTTCTCAGTTCCCCACATGCCGTAATTCCACACTACAAATCTTTAAATGGCAGTTATATTTTAATTAATGTGATTATGTGCTGCCATTAGCAAACCCTCCCCCAGCACGTTTCTCCTGCCAGGACCGTGCATGCCAGTAAACCATTAACATAAAAGGGCTGTTGGCTTATTAAATTCGCCGACACAAATAGGCAAGGGTTGCAATTGTTGATTTGCCACTGAAAGACCAGAACGGGAAGGAGTGGCTCAGAGCCTGGCAGTCGCAATTATCTGGTGTAATTAAGTCTAATTTATGAAGCCCCCCTCCAATGAGAAAGTAACAATTTTTGTTAATTAACAGGAGCATTTGTAAAGCTCCTTAACTCCATCACTGGCCGTCTGCCTGGAAAAATAGGAGCATATGGCTCTTAGGATGGAGTGCATGGCCTCTGTGTATTTTGCGCGTTAATCTGTTTGGAATGGGAGCGAGAAATGGGTGTTGTATTGCTGAGGGAAGAAGATCTACTGTTTTCATTTATCTTTACAGCCGTGTGTGAGCGCTCTGTCATTACCGTCTGCATACGGGTTCATTATTCCGAGGCAGCACTCTGCCCTGCCTCGCACCGTCCTGCCCATAAGCCCGCGGGGTACAAGAGCACTTATCTCTCCTGATGACTGTTGAATCATTTAAAACAAGTTATTAGTGAAACAATTAAAATGATATTGGTTCACAATTGTATTTATAGCTGGCAGGCATAATGGAACATTCTGCATAGCAGTTGGAGGTTCTCAGAATGGACGGAAAATGCTGTTAATCAGAGACAAGAGAAACCTCTAAAGAAAACCGAAATTGCAAGAGCACATTAATTGTATTGGAGCATTTCATTTAATTGAGGATGAAGGGAAGGTAAAACTCATATTATCAATGTTTTATGAACATGAAGAAATAGGAAAATTACTATGTCATTTGTCACCTATCTTCTGTTGGAAGTGAACATTTAAAAAGGCAGTTTTTAAACTTTAACCAGAGCAGGCCAAACACATCATGTTGTTACACATTTTCATTTTCAAAGGGACCATCATAATAAAATACAACTCATAAATTAATAAACTAATAAATTCGGAGAGAAACGTTGGGCAGAATAGGAAGAATCCAGTGAAACTTGGAGATTGTTCGATGGCTATAAAAGACAATGAAGTTTGACCCACTCATGGTTCTTAAGAAATTACTATGATCAGATTATCTGTCAAGAGAGTATACATATGGTCCGAGAAGTCACTGGGATTTATCAGAGATGATTGGCAGCCTACAGGTAAATGGATAGCAAAGTTCTTCTCTCATGTAAACCAGTTCATCTGAAATGTGCCCGAACTGGTATTGTGATTGGGAACTGTCAATAATATCACACGGTGTTTGTGGAGTACATTTATATCACCTGGAAGGAGGCAGAAATGAAAAAGAATGGGGGTAGATGACAGTGAGAATGTGGTTGATGGAATAAACAAGGCTCAGATTACAGATTTTTTCTCTAATAAACCGATTTGTTTGGGAACTCACATTTCTTTGGTGGAAGGCTAGTTTATTAAATCAATGAACTAGTTTCTGTAGCTCAAATCAGCTTAATTTGGGATTGTGTTCAAAACATAGACCTTGATAAAGCTAGTTTCGTTACTGTCAACAACATAAAATTTTTGATTGGTGTGGTCATGAATATAGAAAGTCCAGAGAGCAAAAGTGTAATCCTAGATGCCAACTCAAGCACCATGTTTCCAAGATGGCGACTGTGTCGCTAAGACAGAACGCGCAGATCCGGAACAGAAAACACGTTTTTACATACAAGGAGATCCTCAAGTGGAACTTAAAATACAATAGTGACATGAGGTTTCAGATGAGGAAATATTTTATTGACCGAGAAGTTCTGAGCGTGTCGAAATGATTGCGTCAAGAAATGTTACACAATTTAAGAAAAGTAGCAGGATTGGGGATCTTTAAGAAATTGATTCTAAGTAGTGACAGTAAAGAAAGGTGGGAGAACTGATGGTATGTAGAAGAAGGTATTGTCCTTCAGTTGTTTTCTCCTATTCCTACTCCCACTCAGGTATAGAGAGTTAGCTCACTGGTCCATATACATGTCTAATTACTGTGTTGTATGGTGAAACTAATACAATACTGCATGTCAACTGTTATTGAATAATAAATTTAAAAAGAGAAAAAATTATAACATCCATAGAGAAACACGCAACAAAGTACAGGTTTAATTGAAAATGCTGACAAAAGAAAATGGAGAACACTTTCCATACATGTGCAGTTCAACGCTGACATGCCCCATCCTAACAGCCTGTTGGATTTCCTGGATTGAGAACTTGAGTAACAGTGGACAGTTAGTTGCGTAGTCGATTATGATCCCAGATAAAGATGACTTCCTCTAGTCTGGAGAGTTTAAGAAATGAGGAAGTTAAGAAATGATTGTGTGGTTGGACTAGTAAGAGGTCTTCCCTAATTGATAAGGGAATTCAGTGAGGTCTCATAATGGGTCCAGTTAAACTTATATTTTCCTAGTCATGGGACAGCGGTGTCACCCTCGGCCCAGTTCTCAGTCTTTGGCATGTTCTCATCGTACCAGAGTCATCTGTCACCAAGCAGAGCATTCTCTTTGGCAAAGTGCCCTTAATCCCTCATTTTGACTGATAGCAAGGGTTATTTCCTGATTGCATTTCACCTAATTTCACTACATAGCGTTTCTATAATCCGTGGTCACCACCTGCACCTCTAGGCCCTGGAAGTAGTCCCCTGTGCTATTGTTTGCTGGCTCCATTTTCTCCGGTTTCTGCTTTCTTCCCTTTCAACCCTTCCTAAGGAGTGTTTTGAAACTTTATTCAAAACCAAACACTCTTATACGCCTTCACTCATTATTTATTATGAGACCCCATGGTTGAAAGGCAATTTTCCATTTCCTATTGCCAAGGTCAGACCACATGTGGCGCCTGAGACGCAGACCTCGCCTAATATCTGCCACCTCCCATTTCCCTAGTGACTGCTGTCTGCTTAAGGATCTCTGTTGTCTTCCCAGGTTCCCAGGCCACATGCCCTGTGACAGCACCTCACACAGGTGGTCCATCTCACTGTCCTCATTCCCGGTTTGGAACTGTGACCTTCCCAGGTTCCACACCCTGTTTAGCCATCCATTCCGGTGCCCAGTGTGCTGCTATTGAATTCTGAACTACGCAAAAACGGCTTTGTCATTAGAAATGCCACCAGATCAACTTAATTGCACTCTATTTCTTTTATCTTCATCCAAAGCTGTGTCATCATTCTGACTCCTGATGCCCTCACTCAGACACGGTGCCTTTTTGGCCTCCGTTTCTCCTTTATCCTACCTACGACTATCTCCAGACACCACACCCAACTCATCAGCAACTCCTCTACCCAGGCCACGGTGCCCAGGAGTTCAGGGATTATAAACTACCAGTTTTTTGACCTCTGCAAGCAATGCTTAGAAGGTGGGATAACTTGGCAGAGTTCATCCTTGATTCCCACAGAAGCTAAACTCATCTCCATGTGATATACTTGGTCCCAACACGAACACATCCCTGAAGTTGTTCCTGGCCCAGTTGGTCACAGGAATCACACGCCTTTAACCCCCCAACTTCTATTGCTTCTCTTCTTCACGCCACTTGTAAAACACCTACCTGAGTCAAGTACACAACCCCCATTTCAACTTATATACCTGTGCTACTGAGTAAATGGCTGGAAAAAAATGCCACAGCTTGGAAGACGGCCACCACTACGAATTCACACTTTCTAATCTCCTAGCTGATCTTTTAACTCTATCTAACCCTCAACTCTGTTAGCGTGTTATAATAGTTCTCTGTTGAGAAGCTGGAGGCCTTGAGGAATTGATTTGAAAGTGTCTGGATTCCTCTGTGTAGTCTTATCTTTGCCCCTGTTCTATATTCAGCAAGACCAGGGCCATTTTTCTGTCCTTACTGTCTTGTCTTTCTCTTGTCCATGACACACACACACCCTGTCAAGGTGATTTTTCTAAAGCACAAATCTTATCACATCACCACTCTCCTAAAATCCCCTTCAACAGTTCTCTATTGGTCTAGATATTTCAGTTTAGTTTTAAAACTCTGAATTGCTTGCCAGATGTTTCCTGTCTTACCATACCGACCTTTGCACTCACTTTCTTTTATCTTGGGACCTTTATACAGAATGTTTTGCCTAGAGCATTCCCCTATCATCTACCCAGTCCTTCCCTTTATAAGCCAGCTACTCTGTCCTTCAATAAACTACTCTACTTTTATACCTACCCCAGGTTTCATGTGACTCTTCAGATTTCAACTGAGACTTCTAGTTCCTCTAAGAAGATATCTCTAAGCCTCCAGACTTGAATCCAGTGGCATGTCCTATATTAGCCCTACCATAGCTTTTATCACAGCATGTTTTAATGTTGTTTACTTATCTGTGTCTCTCACTGGACACCAGGCACTATAAGGTCAAATACAACATCTGGTTTTTCCACTGATTTTTCTTAGAGGCCAAGTGTTAGGATCTGACACATAAATATTTTGGTAACTGAACAAAGACCCACAGCATATGTAGGCCAGCACTGAAATGTGAAAGGACTCACAAAAGCATAAAATCTATTTCACAAAGACAGCCAGGCATAATAGCGATGTGACCAACAATATCAAGGTCATTTAGAAATTTCTTCTCAACAAACAAACAAACACTACTAAATAATCAAGAGAAATATTATTACCAAAATTCCCAATTCCCTAGGAATTACCTAATGATTTGTTTGCCAAAAATAAAGAATGCATAGATTAAGAAGATAGCATTTGCTTTCACAACCTTCCCACAGCTTTACACATTTCAGACAAAGCTGAGTGTTTTTTAAAGTAATGTTTTTTTTGGTTTTTTTTTTTTTAAAGATTTATTTCATTGTTGGAGAGAAGGTGAGAGAGAGAGAGAGAGAGAGAGAGAGAGAGAGAGAGAGAGAGAGAGAGACGGGGCCCAGAGCAGTCTCCATAGTTGTATGTCATTAATATTTTGACATAGTTTCATTCCACACAGGTAGATGTGGGGCCACAAGGGGAGGAACTGAACTGGAGGCCTCTCTCATGGGAGGTGAGAACCTTCACTGCCATCCTGGTGGTTACTAGTTGCATTGCAGTTCAGGACGTGAGTTTGCGAGGTCCAGGGTCAGGATTCGATCCCTGGACCTCAAAGTTGCAAGGCAAGTGCTCAACCTCTTAAGCTCTCCCAGCATCCCCTAAAGAGAACAATCTTGTTCTCTCCAGATGACCAGATCCCTGAGGGCATTGGGAAAACTTACCCAATGTGTGAGAATTCAGAGGCATGGGATGGCAATATCGATACTTGTGGTTGACTGTCACAAATAAGTGCTGATTAGGATTTTCCACAGTGAGGTATCGGAGAGATGTAAATTGTGTATTGTTATGTTTTGACTGCTTAACTGTGTTTATTGAACACACCCTCACACTGGTTGGAAAGGATTTTGCCTGTTTCTGTTTAATGTTTATATTGTTTACATAACGTGATTTCCCTGTACTCCTTTTAATTATATATTTTATTTACTAAGTGCCAACTATACGAGGCCCAAGGTCAGAGTCAGGGAAGACAGAGATAGAATCTTGCTTTTGAACTGGTTGTTTTAGGGAGAGTGAGTCATAAACAGTCAAAAGGGTCATGACTATTTTGGCAAAAAATTGTCACAGGTGAGGTTAGGGCCTCCTCCAGGGTGCTTGAGAAGCACCTGTTGAGGTGTATGGGTCAATTAATGGTCACCTAAATCCTGTATTTCATGTCTAATATTCAGGTTACTTGGCACTTTTTGAACTACAGTAGAGTCAGAGGGGCAAAAGACAAACTTACCTGTAACTCAGGTAACAAAGTAAATGCGGTACTTCGGCATCATCTGCCAGAAACCACATGATAGGGAGCCCATTTAGAAGAATTTCTATTTAAATTCTGTAGAAAAACACGAGCCCTGAATAATTTCTAGTATCTAGGAAATGAATAATTATAAATATTTCAAAACGTGTAACTCCATGTACCTATTCTCTTTATTTACTTTGCTCCTTACTGTTTTATCTTAATAAATATGAAATACTTGTATGGAGTTTTTTCTGCAGGTACATTCTTGGTCTCACACTTTCTAGTTCTGTTTTTGTTTGTTTTTGTATAAAGTGACAACTGTGTTGAGATCTTAATACTACTATCATGGATCATTTAGTAACATCGTCCTGCAGGTTGGAGCAGTGACATTTTCTACATTTATTAACAATTTTTTCCTACCTCAGATCAGAATACAAAATTGAAAAAAAAATGACAATCTCCTTTAATCTGATATTTAATTTTGTATTGACTGTAGTATTGGTGACATTACAAAAAAGTAAAAGTCATCTTAGCTGGTGTGGGAAGGAGGGTCTGCTGCCTTGACTTCAGCACTCAAGCCCAAGATCAGGGTAACAATTACATCTACGAAATGAGGCCGTGTGGTTGGCGGCCACGAGAAAACAATAACATACACTTATCCTTCAATATCCCAGAATAGAATGTGTCTGGTGTCTGTCTTCCGAGCGAAATGAATGGGCCAAGTCAGAGGAGTAAATGCTGGACTTGCAACTTCCATGAAGTTCTGCTGCCCCCCAAACGATTAGCATAAAACAAGAGTCAAATGCCAGCCTACACAGCCCACTGTTGGTGACCATGAAAACTCACGCATTGTCCTGCGATTGTGGTTCGACCCTTAAAGCCACAGGTCTCCAAATGTTGCTAATTATACCCGAGGCACCAGGAGTTTGAGTCATCAGGTCACCCAGACCTCAGATCGAAATGTCTGTTGTTTATTTAGGAAATGAAAGAGATTTGTAGAAAGATGGAAATTACAGCCTGTCGTTGGCTGGCTGGCCTCGTTGTTCTAGGCATTCCGAAGAAATATGCAAGTGCTATGAACAGCCTCACACTGAAAAATGTTTTGTTTTTTTTCCCGATGCCACAATTCAGAGAAATAATCACTATAATTGATAGGCTCGGGGATTGGGAAGGAGCAGTTGTTTGTGAAGGGGCGTTGGTACCAGGGTGTCCCATTCCTGACATCATTTACTTTTATACCTGGTGCTGATATTGGAAGCTGTACCTTTCTGGTATCAAAGAACTCGAGGCACTTTAAATAACGTTTTATGTTCAAGCAGAAACCAGAGAAAGCGGCTTTGGTGTTCCTGAAGCCCGCTGGCTGTCTTCTTTTTCCTTCTCTGAGGAGGATGTCCCACAGTCAGGCAACGTGCAGGGGTGGCATCTTGTGCACAAACCCCCGCCAGGCACTGGGGAGAACAGCCAGCCAGCTGCATGCCTCCCCAGACCCGAGCCGTATGCTGCACGTCCCGGCTGCATGCCCTAAATCACCCTGCTGTAACGTCCCAGCCCTGCTGAAGGGCTGGCGGCAGGCGGGGAAAGGAGAGGCGGGGAGATGAGAGCTGGCACACACTTCTGCCACCGCTGAATTTCATTCAGCTGGGAAAGGGAACATGGAGCAGCCACTGGGACCAGGTTTTGCTTACATGGGAAGTCCTCCCAGCCACCGCTTTAACTCCAGTGACCTTTTCCTCCAACACTTAAGAGTGCAAGGAACTTGGCGACATGGGAGAGGAGAGGGGGAAAAAGAAAACAGTTTTCAGAATTTGGGTTGGCAGGGCTGCAAGCTACTGAGACCACATGAACTCAGCAGCGGGGGCCAAGTAGGAAAGCCAGGCTCGCTCCCGCCAGCGTAGCTAGCCTGCTTAGGATGCTCGGGCCTCCCCTTTATTTAAAGAATGGTTTTTAAGCACAATGATACACCTGCTCATATGCTTCCCACCAACTCGTTGGGCCTAAATGAACACAGGTCTTAAGCCCCGCCCATCTGTGGTGACAAGTTTCCTCTCTCCTGTGAGATGCCCTCATGTTGCTAAAGACCGGATGCTGACTTTTGGTTGGCTAACTGTTGGTCTGTGGATGTCCAAGATTTCTCATTTTACCCGCAGTGAAAAACAAAACCTCTCCAGGAAGCTAGTGCATCGTTGTAAGAATGATGGGGTGTGGTTTTTTGTTTTTGTTTGTTTGTTTATTTTTTGCTTGTCAGCACTTCACGAAGTGGGTGTAAATAAAGCACCATTTGTCACTGGACTTGAGTTGTTGTTCGGTTCCTGTCCCACTTCACAGATGACAAAATGGGGGCACATTTGTGCTGGGTACTATAAGGTACGAGTATGCATGGGAAGTTCGTCATAGGGGACAGAAGTGTGTATTGTTCCCTATCACAACTCTGGAATGCTGTTACCAACTTTACTGACTAATTACAAGGTTTGGCAGGAGTAATGCTCCTTCTGATTATTGCAAAACCATAGGCATATAATTCTGTCATGTAACAACATCACACTCAAGCACATGATAGTACTTAAAAGAAGGGTGTTTCTTCTGCGGGACCCTGTATATATAAACATCTGTTAAAGGGTACCTGGTCTATTTAGCTCTCTTGAAGTCACTTGGAGAAGCAGATAGGTTTTATTATTGCACATACCACAAAGGAGAATTCAGAACATGTAAAATATAGATAAAAGCCGGGGTTGCTGTTTTCTTGGGAGGAAATCCTCAATTTCTCAATTCTCATTTATTACAAAATCCATTTGGATCATTGCAGAGAATCCGGAAGGATGTTCAATCCTGAGAGAGAATGTTTCTTCAGAGAAAGGCATTCTTTTGCCAGTCCGACGCCCAGATGGCCTCTCACCCTGCTTTGTAAGATTTGGAACATCTTTTTGTATGATGTGGAAAGGGACATGGCTGGCTTCCCTGCGACTCTGACTGATCGCCCTCCTCACATGCATTTAACTTGCGTGTGGTAGGTAAAATTGGAGTGCGTTGGCTGCAGCTGATTTCAGGTACAGATTAGCTAACAAGTTTATAAGAGCCATCTTGATACTACTGTAGGCTAAGCAGTCTCCAATTAGGATGATACACAATGTCTTGTGAGGCCATTTTAATGGAGCAAAAAACACCCTCTGTTTGTTGTCAGCCAAGGGCCACACCACCCATCTGTGGCCGCTAATCAGTTACCAAGTCAATGGAGTCCTCCCTCATCGCAGAAGCGTTTTGCTACAGAGACCTTCCTAATCTCTAGAGCAGGTTAGGCCTTGGTATTTCAAAAACCACCTTATTATCTTCCAATAGACATGCTAATTTCTACCCACATGGGGAAAAACAGAATCCCCTCAACTTAATATATCAGTGAACACTGGTACACAAATAGGAAAATGCAAAGTCAGCCTCGGAATCCGGCATCCTCACTCTCCGTGTCTGTTGAAGACTGGGTTTGCTTTCCATATGAAAAGCCTTTCTCAGGCAATATTAGACTAGTTTTTAATGATAGTGGACTGAGTGGTGATAATGACTTAAAAATGTTATGCTTTTTACCTTATGTGGAAACATACATGAAACCAGATGAATGTTACCTAAATACTCTGCATGAGAGGTGAGCTGGACCTTAAAGTGATAATGTCTTAATTGCCAATACTGCTGTCTTGTATATAACTGCGACAACTTTAAGAGGGAACCACATTTCAGGATGAATGCTTCAAATTAACAACTCCCAACTCCATAGACTCCACTGCAAATCTATCATGGTGAGGAGAGGCAAAGTTTATATTCAGGGATACCTCTTACATTTTCTAGGATTTCTTGGCCTTATTAATTTAAATCTTACGCTCAGCGCATGCATGTAGCCAAGATAATTACTAGAAGGCAAGATCAAAGCCAGCATATTACAGTCCTATTCCATTTTCTGCTGATGTGAGTGGTCTGCCTGTCCTTTGATGTCCTATGCTTCTACAGCGAGAGTGCAGAGGATAAAAATACTACACCATGTAATCTGGCATTTATCCCATGAGAGCAGAACTCCAAATTGTGACACATGTCAAGAAGTTAAAAAAAATAACTTAAAAGAGTCCTAGGCTTTATAAAGTGACATACTCTGCATTTAAACACCATCACATATCATTTTCCATTACAAATTTAGGCCCTGATATAAAATTCAAAGAATTTCTGTAACTTTAGTCGCAGAAAATAGTTACCATATTTACTAGCAATTACATGAAACGTGTGTCTGAGCCTTTATCCCTCCTAATGAGGTTAGTGGAGAGGAAGCAGACACACAGTGTGCACACACACGTGTTTGTGTTTGCACACCCATTCAAGGGTTTGGAATAGGTTAATGTGTATTCTGCACATGTGTCCAGATGGTTTGAGTTTGCTGTGAATTTTCTATCACCTTCAGTCACGAGGCTGAGCAACTGGCAAATCGCTGGACTACTTGCTGATTAGAGAAAAAGAGTTCTTGGTCCATAATACTATATTTTAACAAATATTTTCCCTTCTCATCTATCTCTTGCAATGTTCTATTGGATACTAAATGTTGTTAGTCTGATCTTACTGGATCTAAAAGGGTCCTTTCTAGTCCTAGTCTACCTTTTAGAACGACATTAAACGTACGTGTGTGTGTGTGTGTGTGTGTGTGTGTGTAGGTGTGTGTGGTTGGCTTATACAAACAGAGAATTCTGTATTTTTTCTAAATTAGCTTTCCTGGTAAACTTGATTTTGCCTTCTGAAGGAAAATAACATTTTCCAACTGTTTCTAAGTTCCTACTTGATTTTGATTCACCCCATGTTAGCCTCAGAGCCCTCCAAGGTATAGTGATCGGACATCAAAGTTTTGTCAGGAAAATGAAAATAAAAAAGACGTCTTGGCTGTCACCTCTAAAGCATAGCAGCCAATCCTGAGAAAATTAGTTTGATAGAATATGCCTTAAACCACATACTTCACTTCGAGGCAAAATCAGAACTATTGTTATTTTGAAAAATAACGGCTTTCTTCTTCCCCATAAAGTCCATGTTGAAGGACTTCCAAAGGCCAGAATGATGGTAAGGCGTGTAATGTAGCAAGACCACACGGAAATACGTATCTCAGACTCCACATGTCTCAAATCTAACGCCTGATCTCCCCTCCACAGCTGATCATTGTCAGTCTCCCAGACAATACATGGTGCATCGTCCATTTTTCCAGTGGCTTCAAAGCACTGGGATCAATCCAGGTTTTTGTTATTGTTTAGCATACTGCATCCAAATCATCAGCAAACTTGGGTCAGTGTCAGATTGCATCTGAAGGCCAACATCATCGTCGCTCATCGGGACTATGGCAATGCCCTCCTAACCGTTCACCCGATAGCCAGAGTTGTCCTATTGTAATAGAAGAAGAATAAGTAACTTCCATGCTCAGTATTGTCTTAGGGTTGCCATCTTACTCAAAATAAAATGTGACGTCTTTATAATGTCCTAAAAGTGCCTCATGATTTGGTCCCACCTCACACTTCTGAGTCTCCCCTCTTCCCGCTTTCTTAACTCACCTTCTTGGTCACGTCGTTTGGGTCTCTTCTTGAATGTCATCCTTACCAAAGTTGCTTTCCTCAGCTCACTAACTTCCGCAATGCCTGCCTCACTCTTATCACTGTATGTGCTTTCTCTGTTATTGAATCCTGAATGCCTAAACTGTGTCTGGCACTGCTTAAATATCAGCCAGTATTGGGTGATCAGATGAACGAATTGGCAAAATTGTTTTGAGCATTGCTTCAAACCTGTTATTATTCCTATAGAGATCAACTGAAGTCCTGTAAGAATACCTTTTCTAGAGGAATCCACTAACTTGAATAAGCAAAGAAACTGACTTAATAAGAATGGAATAACAAAATAATTAATACTATTCAAAGGGTAGTGATTTCAACTGTTAAGAAAAGCAACTTAGGGGAAAGCCGGGACGGCTCAGCGGGTTGAGCGCTCGCTTTGAGGCCACGAGGACCGAGGATCGAATCCCGGCTCCGGCCCAGGCAGGACCCACGTGCTGAGCTGGGGAGTTCCCACAGTTCGGTTCTCTAGCTGTCTCTGTCTCTGTCTCTCTCTCTATCTGTCAAAAGTAAAATAGAAATAAATATGCACTGAAG